>JAHHQI010000033.1:0-27842 GCA_028274465.1 Plantago ovata | reverse complement strand
CACACTAACTATACAATTACAATTTGTTCCCTTTCTCTTTAATAGGGTTGTCAAATCTTAGATATTGTTGGCGAAAGAAATCCTAAGGGAAGTCTCGAGAATAACGAATCCAAGACTTCTTACCCCATAGTAGTGGGGGATAGCAGTGTTTTTTAATAGAAATTAGTTCAAGGGGGATAGAGGCATGTAGAATTTCTCTTTTCTTGCTGAAGTAGGAAGTTCTTGTTCTTTCTACACCAGAGCGACTTCCTTCATTCTACGCAATTTGTTGAAGGATCGGGAAAAAAGACTCGATAACCGTTAAGACCTGGAAAAGCAACATGCTCGTGCGTGTACTTTACTAAACTAAGCGCAAGGTGAACTTCACTTTTGTTTTCTAAAACAGCCTATATCTCCCTTTCAATGAATAATATCGACCATCTAGGTTATCCTCGAAAGACATACTAAAGAAGTAAGGGATCACGCACCCCGTGCCTACTTTTTCCTATAGATTTCTTGGTTGATCTAGATTTGAAAACCATGGGGTAGGTTCTTTTGAGAAAAGCCAACTTGACTTTCGTTCAATATTTTGTGCCATAACCTCGAACCAAACTTCAGTAGAAAGACCAGCCCCTTTCTTTTTCTTTCCTCTACGAACTAAAACGAATTAAAGTTCCCCCTTTTCATACGAGAGAGATCCTAATAAACTTTTTTATAGTTTAGTTGCTCCCCACATTTAATACGAAATTCTATACTATAAGAGAAGAAAAGATCGGTTGGCAGCAAGGAGCCTTGGAGTTCGACGGGAGATGTTCCCCCTTCTATTGGTTCTATGGTGGAATATGCCATACATAACTATACATACGTCTATGATCCTATCTGTGTTGGGTGAAGGAAGTCTTGATCCGCCCATCCTTCTAATCGCGCTAATGAACTACATTTTTCTTTGTTTTGGAAGCGTAGTCGTAGGTTCAAATCCTGCGAATCTTATAGCAAACAGAGAAGAGAAGTGAATTTCCATTTCAGAAGATCGAATCTCTCTTTTTCCATAGTTTTGAGTCCAGTTTCTGTCTTTGCTAGTACGATTGGGAAAAAAATGCTTTCATATAAGATTTTCCGAGCTATACTAGCGCAATAAATGTCGTTATAGAGATAGGGATTCTTTGATTTACTAGATTCCCCTTTGAAGGCACTAGTACTTGGGGCAATGCATCCATGGTTGGATCAATGGAACTAAAGGGTCGTGGAAATGGCACCCACAGGAATAAGAACCTACGATTTATACCTCTCATGAGTATAGGATCTCTGAAGACTTCTTTACATAGGTTTTTGAGCTATCCATATGGTGCAATAAGGATTTCTCGTACACTCATTCTTCCGGAAATGGAGAATCCGGGAGTCCAACTAAAAGCAGGGGGCAGAATAGGAGCCAAAAAGAAAGAGTTGACAAAGAAGGAGAAATAGCCAATCAATGAATGAGACTCCAAATAAGGAAATGAATGGATCACTTTCTCACTTCTTACCCTTAGTCCCGATCCTGCTCTGCTAGCGGTCTAGACTCGACTAATGAAATCTACGATTCCATATCCTCCTTCCCCTCTTTCCAAAAGAGAAGGGCTTTCTTTACATACGATATTAGTAGGATCACTATGAATCATCTAAACCTTACGGACAGATTATGCCACGTGAATTAGCTCTGCTTCGTGCACGAAGACTATTCGGTAGAGAAGAATAGAGAAGAAGTGAATCAAACTGGAATGGCCTGCGTTGAAGATGGTTCGGTGCGGTAATAAGTGAGATGCTTGGAAAATGATTCATGGATGGAATTGCACCCTATCAATGATGCTTGGATCCAAAAGGGAATCAAGAAGAAAGACTCGATCAACTAAATGCGTATAGAAAGAAAGGTCAGATCTAGAGAGAAAAAGAAGGAAGAAAAGAGACTGGGATCGAAGCAGAAGAGAAAGCAAAAACAGATCTTTTTTATCAACCGACTTCGATTTCCTAGAAAGTGGGTGGAAAGGAAAAAAGCATTGGAATGGTTGTCTTTAAGAAGGTACGAGTCATCATCGTATAGAAGAAAATAGACTAGTGAACGACTTATATATAGGTCGTCCTGTACACACCGCCCCGCGGTATACGCTATGGGAGCAGGCCGTGCCCCCAGTTATTCTTTCTCAAACGGGTTTCCGAAATACTGGCGAGGAAGAGGTATCTTAGACTTTTACGAGCTCAAAGGAAAATGATTCCCGACCTGTGGAGACAGACGTTGTAGTAATGGCTTTGTCGATTTTGGCTTCGGACATTCACCCAGATCTAAGAATTAGGAATAAGCACTTATTCCCCCCGCTAAGAGATGGCCCCCAGCCAAATTATAGGTCTACAACACCACAAGAATAGTGACAGAAGGAGATCGAGACAGAGTCCCCATTGAATCAAAAAAGACAGACACATTACTGCAAAGTACTGCAAAGTTCCACTCATTGTCCAAGGTCCCGTAGATTTCTTGTGTTGGACTTAATCGAGCAAGGACACTGCCAACTAAAGATCGAAATCAGTCTCATCTTAAGTTGTATTGATGGTAGGAGAGAGGACTTTCTAGGATGCGAGAAAACAACCAAAGCAAAGATGGAGTCAAAAGAAGTCCTCTCTTTTGCTTCATTTTGTTCACGACCCAGGGCAAGATCTTCCAGACGGAGCCGGTCCTAGCCAAGGTATGTCTCTAGGAGTAGGTAGGAATCTGCACCCCTACTTTCGGAAGTTAGGTATTGAATTGCTCATCCAGAAAGATGGACGGATAGGAGAAAGTTTCGGTAGCTACCCCGTCCACTGCAGAATGCTATCACGAACCCATTTTCTCTTTCATTTTCAGTTCAGTTTCTCGCTCTTTCTCTTGCATTTCCAATCTACCTTTACTTCTGTAATTAAGATCAGATCAAATGCAAAATGAAATTCTGTATATAGGAAAGCTTTTCGGTACAGAAAGAGGCCTTTTTTGACTGATTTAGGATTGTTGGGCCATGTATTTATATAGAAATAGCGAATCTAAGAAGAAGAGAGAGAAATAGCTATCCAAATAGAGCTCACAGCCTAGCTCGGAATAGTTTACTTTGGTGGAATTGTCACTGATCTTAGTGGACTGCCCCGTGTCCGTAAGGTCACCTATTTCTTTTCTTTGATATCCTATCCCTGAGTCATCCATCTTTGTATGGAATTCAACCATTTGACTTGTGCCGAACTTTTTTCGCCCTTTGGACTAGTCTCCTTTACTCTACTCCTTTCGCTATGCTGGAGCTATAAGCTTTCGTTTCTTGAACGGCGAAGGATCTTTTCGCCTAAGCTAGCCAGCTCTTCGTTCTTGTCTTGCGCAAGCCAGATACCTTAAAGCTTCGTCATGCTCTGCAAGGGCTAATAGTCTTTTTCGTTCACCCCCATTCATATTCAAAGAAGCATGGCCCTCTTCCTGTTCGGCATCTTTCTTTGAGTCCGGACCCTTCTTTCGACTACCTTTAGTCGCTACCCTTATATCCAAAGCAAGCTTGGATCGACAGAACGGCAAGACTTACGCTGTGTGTTAGCAGCTAGACTACTTGCCTGATCATAGCTCTTTTTATACAGAAATAGAGTCGTCAGACAAGGAGATAGCCTATCTTCGAGTCCTGGATTAGGCTACAACCTTTTGCCCCTTTCTCACTCGGGGAGACTCCCCTGTAGCAATCCAACGGATAAGAAGATGTTCGTAGGGGACTGAAAACTTGATTATTATACATATACACGAGGCTTTCCAAAAGACCACAGAAAGGGGCTTATCATCAATGCAAAGAAGAGCTCTAAGGAGCAAGAAATAGGAATCGTGCAGCTAGCAAGCCTTGCGTGCCTATCATACTATTCTAGAGAGCGAATGCCTTTTACTTTACGGCGGGTAGGGAGAATCCCATCCCATTATAGAACTGGACTGCTCAATCAAGCAGCTAAGTACTCCACTTCTTCTCTTGGTCAAAAACCAACCTTTCTTCTTCTTATTCATTATCTCTTTCGGGATCAGAACAATGAAAGAAAATAAAAGAATATGATACTTTCTGTTTTGTCGAGCCTTGCTTTGGTCTCTGGTTTGATGGTTGTACGTGCTAAAAATCCGGTACATTCCGTTTTGTTTTCCATCCCAGTCTTTCGCAATACGGCGGGGTTACTTCTTTTCTTAGGTCTCGACTTTTTCGCTATGATCTTCCCAGTAGTTCATATAGGAGCGATAGCCGTTTTATTCCTATTTGTTGTAATGATGTTCAATATTCAACTAGCAGAAATTCACGAAGAAGTCTTGCGCTATTTACCAGTGAGTGGTATTATTGGACTCATCTTTTGGTGGGAAATCTTCTTCATTTTAGATAATGAAAGCATTCCATTACTACCAACCCAGACCTCTCTGAGATATACAGTTTATGCCGAAAAGGTACGTAGTTGGACGAATTTGGAAACTTTGGGCAATTTACTTTATACCTACTATTTCGTCTGGTTTTTGGTTTCGAGTCTTATTTTATTAGTGGCCATGATTGGGGCTATCGTACTGACTATGCATAGAACTACTAAGGTGAAAAGACAGGATGTATTTCGACGAAATGCTATAGATTCTAGGAGGACTCTAATGAGGAGGACAAAAGACCCACTCACGATCCACTAAAGAAAAGGAAACTTTCTATTAGCCATTTGTGAGCACATTTATTTGACATGCACAGTGGACATCGAGTCTTAGGGGCTTAACGTCTACACTAGAAAGTAGGTCAGTCTCTATGTAGGGTAGTGTTTGCGTCTAGCGTCTCAATCTCAACCTTGCCCTTACTCCTCATATGTCAATAAATTCGATTCGGATTGGTCCTCTCTGACAAGGCTTAAGCCAATAAAAGTGGATTGGGGGGAGAGATTCTTTATTGCTTGCATTAAGTAAGAAATTTAGAGTTGTTTATTAAAAAGGACTCCAAGAAAGACCAAAAAAGGATTAAAGGTTTTTTCGATTTTCTTTTTCTATCATTGTTCAAGGACAGGTGATTACTGAGCGGATTGGTAGCTTTATGGATTTTCCGGTATGCCGCTCCGCTAGCAAGGAGTGTCGGGGCAGGGGCAGAGCGAAAAGAAATCAGGGAGAATTCCGAATCCTTTGATTGCTTATTTAATGGAGATCTATGTCTTTCTTGTTTCACTAGCGCAGAAAAAAGTACACATGTTCGTTGAGTTAGTCAAACCAGATGTTTTTATGTCAAAGACCCAAAGCTACGTGCAAGTTCTCATTGGATTTCGGTTCTTCTTAACAGCGATGGCTATTCATTTAAGTCTTCGGGTAGCACCACTAGATCTTCAACAAGGTGAAAATGCTCGTATTCTCTATGTACATGTTCCTGCGGCTCGGATGAGTATTCTTGTTTATATCGTTACGGCTATAAATACTTTCTTCTTCCTAGTAACAAAACATCCCCTTTTTCTTCGCTGTTCCGGAACCGGTATAGAAATGGGTGCTTTTTTTACCTTGTTGACCTTAGTGACTGGGGGGTTTCGGGGAAAACCCATGTGGGGCACCTTTTGGGTCTGGGATGCTCGTTTAACCTCTGTATTCATATTGTTCTTTATTTACCTGGGTGCACTCTGTTTTCAAAAGCTTTCTGTCGAACTGGCTTCTATTTCAATCCGTGCTGGACCGATCGATATACCCATAATCAAGTCTTCAGTTAACTGGTGGAATACATCGCATCAACCTGGGAGCATTAGCCGATCTGGTACATCCATACATGTTTCTATGCTCATTCCCATTTTGTCTAACTTTGCTAACTCCCCCTTATCAACCCCTATATTCTTCGTTTTGGAAACACGTCTTCCTATTCCATCTTTTCGTGAATCTCCTTTCAAAGAAGAAATCGAAGCTCGAGAAGGAATCTCAAAACCTAGTTCACTTGCTGAGTCTCTTTGCATCTATGGCTGAATGGCTAAAGCGCTCAATGAAAGAAAGAGGAAAGTAGGTTCGAGTCCTACTGGATGCATCAAAGAAGTGAAGCCTACAGCCACTTTTTAGTGAAAATATCTATTGAAGGATTTCGTTCGATCATTTTCTTCGTTCTGGTTTTCGCTTTCGAGCCTCTGATGTTTGACTAACTATCTCAGATTCCACTTTCTTTCTTCTTCTCCTCATTCCCTTTAGGAAGGTGTAGCTCAGTAGAGCTTGTTGGATGACCTTATTAGATTCTTTTGCGATGGGAGCTTCTTTCTCAAAATAGTGTAGTATAGCTACTATGCTATTTGGTTGGGAGAAGGTCTGCCCGAGCCTCGGCACGTAGATCTACATGAAGGTAAGTTGTGGAAATTGTATAGTCGACCCCTTTCGATTCTTTCGAAATTCTAGGAATGACTCAACTACAGAGATTCCTGTCATCAGGTTTTTCCTAGTTAACCTATTATACAAGCTGTAATGAAAGGATTGGCTAAGCCCCGTCCAATAGATTCGACCATGAATAACAAGCCCTTCATTTCGAATTTTTCGGGGATCCCACCACAACGCCAATAAAATGGGAACAAGTTCCGACATGAGTTTACCTCACTGTCTCTGGACTCGATAGAAAGGCTATGCCCGGAGTTTTTTTTTCAAATAACATCTATAATGAGGCGGCGTCTTATCCACTACATAAATCTAATGGTATTGAAAAAAGAATAAGACTCTCTGATGTCCCCTGTCTTCGCAAGCCCTTAGATGAGGGTGAAAAGATCATTATTCGTAAAGAAACGAAATGGATATGACTATGAAGGAAAAGCTTAACAAGAGAAGGAGAGTTCATCTGACTTGTCATGGTTTGTAAGTCCGAACACATTATTGGTAAAAGAAAAGTTGTAGGAAGACCCAGATGGCATTAAGAAAAAAACCGTAGAGAAAAAAGACCAAAGTAGCTCTGGCAAGAAGACCCAGTAAAATCGAGTAGAGAAGTTCGTCCTGTCCGTCAACACGAGTTATACACAAAGGAAGATGGCTCAACAAGGGAGGAAAAAGGTTAGGTTGGTTATCCTACTTCGAATTCTTCGTCAAAATCACCTCATTAATACTTTCTTTATCTCCTTGTGTAGCGTCGGGTGTATTACTCCCGAAGGAGTTCTTGGAGTTCATATTTAATTTAGCGTTGAATTTTTGTTAAAATAAGAAGCACGAACCATAGGTTAAAGTGGATATTGATAGTGAGATTTCTTTTACCAGCTTTTACCAGGTAGTATGAAACCTATGCAATGTCGAATGCAGTAAAGCGGAGAAGAGAAGTAGATTAATGAAACTATGGTTGCTAGTCCTAACTACTTCCCTCTTTTCTTATTTGGCATGGAAATGGGATTCGAACCCTTGCCTTTGTATTGAACAAATCAAATAGATCTTACTTTCTGTTCTTTTACTCAAGATAAGACCTATTATCGGTGCAGTTGTTTGCGATAAATTAATGCCTTTCGCTTTGTTCTTAAGAGGTCACTTCTTATTAACAAGGTAATTCCCCTTTACTAGGGTCTGGAGGCTGGAGTCCACTCTATTGTAGATGTTCCACTAAGGAAGACCGATAGGGCCAGAAAGAAAGAGAAAATAACTTCGATTCAATCAAAAAAGCATCAAGAATAGGAAAGCATTTGCTGGTTTGACCTGCTGGGGTCGCTCAACAACATAGAAGTTAGGAAGTCCCTTGTTTGGAATGGTCCCCACATAAGGGCTCTCAGTCTAACTTTCAGTAAATTTCAGATCTATCCGCATTTTCAGCTGTAGAATAATTAGAAACGCTGTCGTCCGAGGTCCTTTATGGCAAGATGCTTGTCATAGCGACCATACGCAACTAACTACGTATGCTTTTTCTTTAACACAAGAGTATAGCTTTCGTTCACACTGATAGAGTTTCGAATTCTCCCTTAATCTTGCGATTCTTCTGCTTTGTTCAACAACTTGTTAGTTGAGGACGACTTATGTTAATCTTCACAAGCAAGGCCGATAACTGTACTCTGTACTCAACAAGACAATTCCTTTAACAAATGATAAGCTATGAGAGTCCATCCCCCAGAAGACACTAATTCATGGAGTTAAAAACTCACAATCCTCAGCAGGGGCCATAAGCCTCAATCAAGACATTACTGTCTTCGACACCCTTTTGTCTTCTTCTCCTTTGTGAATTACTCCACCTACCTAACTCAAGTATAGGACCCGGTACGGCGTCGCTCAAACAATTAGAGGAATCCTTTCGTCGTCAACCAGTCATTCGCAGGTCTTCTGTATGATTCAAAAATAGGCTAAAGTGGGTCATAGTGCATTCTACCTTATCCTTAGTGCGACCTTAATGGGTTCATCTAGGTCTATCTATTCATATCTTATGTGGAGTTCTGCTATTAAGAACGTAGAGGGATTAGTCAGAGACATGGGAAAAAGAGCTCGGTGAAAATCAATTAGCTAATCCTTAAGAACAAAGATCCACTTAGAGCAAAGACTAGAATAATAGCTTTTGCAAATACAAAATAATGAGTGAGTTAATTGTTTTATATATAAAGAAATGAACCACGACGATCAAAGTAAGACCGCAGCGCCCCAAGCTAAAGGGAAGATTCCAAAACCATGTCGAATCAATGAATGGTGTAGAGCATAGGGGGTAGAACATCGGATTTGGAGATCGATGGATGCGGGTTCAAAAAAAACCTGCTAAGGGAGAAAGAAGTCGAAATGCTTTGCATTTAACTTGCCGAGCAAGAAAAGAGATCTCGAGTCTGCTAGAACTCTGCACGCAACCAAAGCTTTGCAAAGCATCGTCCATGAGTATGAATGGGACACAATGGGAAGATAGCAAGGGAGATGAGAATAGACGGCAGATCGATGGAAAGATAACTGACTGAGGCGACTAGTTATGGCTTTGGGAGCAAAACGAGGACGTTGTGGCCGGAGAGTAGGATTAATTCAGTCAAAAGGAAGGCACGTAACAAGTATAATCTCTTTCGGGAACTAGTCTTCCTCCCTGGGGTCATCCCTCTTCTCTGCACCTTCCTGCACTATATCTTCTCTATATCCCAATCCCATATTTCACGCCCAACTTTTCCCTCGATCATTCAACTTCACATCAAAGCCCAACCCCTAATATAGAAGTCGTTTTCGTTCGATCAATCTCCATTTGGTACTAGATTTGATGTAACGATCTCTTTCTATTTATATAAATATTTCTTCTTCTATTCTCCCATTGAATATACTTTTCTATTCCCTCTGGATGGAGTCTTCGACCTGCCGTACTTCCCTGCCGCTACTAAACCACCTTTATTAGACTGATGTAAGCCCAGCAACAAGAAAGAATCGAAGCCGTACCATTGCCACAACCATGGCTAAAGTTCCCACTTCTTGGTCAAAAGTAGAAGGAAGAGAAGGGACGATGGCGTAAGGATCTCGATATTCTCTTAGAAAAAGACTTGGTAAAATAGAAATCGAAAGATTAGACTCCCTGAATAGATCTTTCCGATCATATCGATCCATCAATAGAAGAGTTATATTATATAGTTCAGAATCTACAGCAAAAGAGACGATCTGCTAGGGTTGTTATAGCATTGATATTTAATCCTATTACGTAGGTTCAAGTCCTAAAGACTCCACAGAAAGCCCTCAAAGACTCAACGGATTGACTGCGTGCAAAGAACGCTCCAACAACAGCAAAACTGGGAAAACCACTCCCGAAAGAGAGACTCGCACTAGAAGTCCATAAGTGAATGGTATCACCTCTTCCTAAGGTTTCCAGAGGGGGATAGAGCACTAGATTAGCTGAAGTTACCAACGTAAGATCCCTTGGGAAGTAAGAAGGGCCAATGCTTCCAGTCCAGCTTTTGGAAAAAGCCCGGGCCGGGCGAAAGATAGCGCCACTAATAAAGGCCTATCGCTTGATGAAAGGAAGGAGAGCGAAACAATCCTCTACGAGAGAGGATCCGCTTGGTCTTTTATTTTAGACATAGTGAAAGATCAGAGTCACATATGTCGCATATATAGATTAGATTTCAGTAGAATAAGGGAAATTATTATTTCGTAGTCGCTTTTTCGATCACATTCTCTATTACGCCAATCTTATTAAACTATATTCCCCTCCATCCCGACTTAAGCATAGTTTCCACTTGGAATTGGAACATCGAGGAACTAATCTTTAGACGTTTTTTTTTCTTTTTTCAGGTGATGCAGAGGTATAGCTTATAGATACTTACTACCTAACGAAGTAAGTAAACGAAAAGAGGGCTTTATAAAAAAAAAACTCCCTAAATTCTATAGGAATCCAATGGGTTAAGTTCTTTGGGAGTATGTCTAAGTAAGGCTTGGACAAAGCATTTGGGTCAATAAGGGGAAAAGCAGCTAGGTATAGATCCGTGGGGCCTTTCAGATTTGGAGATGAGAAAGACTATTAAGGTGGAAGAAAAGAGGAGAGAAGAACTTCTCTCGTGAACCGAAAAAAGCTTCCTTTGGGTTGAGCTCATTAGGGCTCTTTTTGAGATATCCATCCTAGAATTTTAACTGGATACAGTGAGAATAAGCGCATAATAAATAATAATGTAATGCCTTCACTGCCAATTATATAAATAACAATATAATGTTCCAACTCAGAAAAAAGAAGCCGGAATTACTATTGCTAGTAATCCTATCGGCCAGCCGTACGAGGCTGAAAACTCACCTACTACAGTACAGACTCCTCCTGTTAGGGATAGATAAGCTCGAAGGAAATCACACAGGTGGATAGAACCACACCCTAGGAAAGGATTTTTTGCAAGCTGCCTTCCATGCAGAGAAATAGATGGGTAAAGGAATAGTAAGGCGGACCAAAGCCTGTAATTGGCCGAAGAGGAAACCTTAGGTTTTGGATTCCACTTATGTTGCTGAGTGTCCCTTATCTTATACGAAGTACTATCTAGAGACTATCTAGTGATAGGATTATGCCCCCCTCACTTTTTATTTTAGTAGAATGTAACAAGACAGGCTATAGGTTCAGACCGAAGATAGGACATAGGTTGAGGAAAAAATCTCTTGCTTTGGACGAAGTGGATACAGATAAGGGTGCACTGAAACGAGAAACGGTTTTTTCATTTGGAACCTTTACCCGACGGAAAGAAAAGATGCTTGGAGCTCGTCTCGCGTACTGCTTTCTAGTTTCGAAATGATTGTATAAATGAAAATATAACGAAGATCGAGGACAGGATAAAGAAGAGGTGTTGTTGAGCTATTCTATTATGAGAGATCCATTGAATTGTGAAAAAACCAGTTTCAAAGAAATACGTATAGGAAGAGAGTTCTGTATTCATACAGAGAAGATGACAAGTAAGAATAGAGTTCGAGCGGGAGTGTTCCATGTATATAAAAAGGCAAATGATCAAAGCAATAGTGAAGCTTGAAAAGATGTCGTCCATTCCAGTGTAACGGAGAGGGAAAGAGAAGAGACAAATAAAGCGCTATCACCTGACTTCCTCATCTATGAGAAAAGAAAAAGGAGAGTCCTTCGGGAATTGGAAAATTTAGTAGACGGGTCTGATAAATGGAAGTGAGAAGAGAAATATCTGGACCACGCACGGGTGAGAGCTCCTGCCATACACTATTTACGGAAATTGTTGAACTACCTTCACTGCTCAAGATACGGTCAAGTAAAGTCCGTTCTTAGAAAATGGGTCATCTTTGAGGAAAAATTTCTAGGAGAGTCCGTCCTCGGGACAAGAACTGGATGGAAATCGTCAACCCATGACCCCAGTCCTGGCAAAGTGTCCTTTTCTTTCTAACAGGTTCAGCAGACAGCAAGTTGCTATGGGTCTTTCACTAGAAGAAATAGAGAAAGTACAATTCGACTAGCTCGGTCCCCCCCTCTCACTTGTTTACCCTTTGGAGTAGATAAGATAAGAATGGAGGAGTCGTTTATTGGATCTATCCACGTCTTACTACAGTTTCTCTTGGGAAAGCATCCACCTTAGGAGTGAGATGCGAAGACCAAGGCCGTGCAGCAGAAGCTAGCTTCCCTTAGTTTTCCATTCCCAACCGCCCCTTCGAATCCATCCTCACCGAACTTAGGGAAAGCTGTATATAAGAAAGCGAAAAAGGACCTTTTCCATGCCACTAGGAATACCCTGAATTAGGGCCTAGATAGAAGAGAGAATGGCTCGACCCAATGGACTGCCATTACGAGACTGAGAAGTTTCCCACTCGGATAGGAAAAAGGAAAAGAAGGAGGTGTCGATCGAGCCCTCTCTTGCTCTCTGGCTGGCATCAATCCCGCATTCCTGGTGGCAGGAAGCCTTAGTCCGACCCCCTTTCCTTAGCGGGTTAAAGAGGTGCTACTTAGCCCGCACCTACTTAGAAATGAACCCTGTCGGTTGACTACGGCTGTGATTCCCTTCGGCTTGTCCTTTCTACTAGTTCCATCTCCGAGGTCCTTATTCATTCCTTTGTTCTGGTTGAAAGCTCTTACTTGGGATTCTATCTGTGTTCGATTACAGTCTTTCTATACGATATATATGCTGGAACTATTTCACTGACTTTTTGATTGAAGACTTCTAGCCTCCTCTGGAAAGACTTCTAGCTTGCTTTGTACTCCAAATTTCCTGTCCCTGATTCATTCAAAAATTTCTGGTTTCTCTTTCTTGTCCTTGACTAGACCTTGGCTGAGATCTTTCCTTAGAAGTCAAATCTAGGATAGCTATCCAAAACTCTTGCCTAAACTGGAACTATGGAAACTCTTCCCCGCTTGTATACTTCGGAGACTCCACTCTGGGGAGATAAGACAAGGACTACTAATTGTGGTAGAGGGATGGGATATTGGAATCTTTGGCTTTCTAGCTAGGATTCTTGGGCCTCTCTGGTCTCAATCCTCAGGCATTGCATTTCCCTTCTCTTGTTCTCTTGGAAAGGGTTCTTTCTTGTCTTGTTATTTGGAGTGCTTTCAACGGAACCCCTGCTCGGCCGCGGCGACTACAAAAGCTTTTGCGAGACATTTTATTTCTAGAATATTTCCAAGTTCTTTCCGCGAATCTACACAATAATAAATAAACGGAAGCACGGTGCGGTGTTCACCTCTTTGTGACTAACCTAGAAAGAGTCCTGTAGAATTTCGAGGTCTCCATTGCTGCTCTGCTCAGCATAAGATTAGGTTTGTGGGCAACCTAACGTAGTTCGTGTCATGAGTGAGGGCCTGCCCTAAGCAAGTTCTTCTACCCCACCTAGGGCTAGTGAGATGTCTTATTCCTTTAATTAACGTTCGCCCATGCTTACTTTACTATTCAATCAAGCCTGGGAGTCCTCGTAGTTGACATCTCACGTATACTTTGCATCGGATTTTTGGGGGATCCTCCTTTCTTTGACTTATTTTAGCAGCCTCTAGCTGTAGTTCGCTTTTCTAGGGTCAGGTTGTTTTGACTTGTCCATCAGTCCGACCTTCGAAACTAGAATCTTGTCCGAACATCATGTGTTAAGCATATAACTAAGTGCTTTTTTGATCTACGAAAAGTCTGCCTAAAGCTGGTTTTCTTGGACCCTTTTTTAGAGATTTGGAAATCTTATCTTAATATAGGCAATTACTTCATCTTGTTTTCCACAACTGACAAACCAGTCTTATCCTTTCCTCCCTTCCTTTGTCGAGACCTAGCATGGGCCTCCATCTCCAGATCTGTAGCCGGTTTCATTCTATGGGTCGAAGCAAAGAACTTCTAGCCCAAGGCGCAGCTTAGGTCTTGACAGAGCCTTTTGAGGATCCCGAGCGAGCTAGCTGCTTATCTATGTCATCCATATGGGAAGGATCACCGAGGAATCCATAAATGGAGATTTTAGAACCTTGTCATTCGAATCCTGCTTTACGAACATTTTTACAGAATTCTTTCATCCAACTCGGGAAAGTTTGCACGCTTACCCAACAAAAAGCTCATTCCAATGGCTCTTGCTTGTGTTGCACGAAAGGTCTTTCTTTCTTCTCTGTATTTCTTTGCAGGATTGAAACAATAAAAGAGAGAATCTGAACTTAGTGCAATGCTTAAGGCAAGTTGTAGAACCTTCTTTTCAAGAAATGGGGTTGACCGTGATAATCTAGTCTCTCTCTTCTTCCCGGCTCGATCTAACTAAACATTCACTTATGCTAATGCCGGGGCATAGGCGCGGCTCTAGCCAAAACAATAAAGAAGGCATGAAGGGGCAGAACCCAGCTATGGATATTTATCCATCTATTGTTACTATGAAGCATCATCGAAGAGTTCCCTTTCTGGATTTTCTCGAACTCCCAGCTGGTAGAACTCGACAAAGTTCACATAGGGAAATCGAGGCCTAAAGGAAGGCATACAAAAGCTGGGTAGAGCCTACTGGTGGGAATTATTAGGTTTTTAGCTAGCACCCGGGTCCTTATGTTAGTTTGGTGTCTTATCTTAGGAGGGTCTTACTCACAGACCGGTTCCTCACATTCCATTCACAAGTATAGAACGCAGAGGTTTCCATTGGATATTCGACCACAATCCATCTTGCAATGGAGTCCTCCACTTGATTGAATATACTCAGAAACTGGATGCTATCCTTTTTTTGGGGGGGTTCGGCCTCCCACCATTATTCCTATTCTATCGACAACCTGGATGAGTAGCAGCCCTCTTCCTAATCCTACGGGTCCTGAAACTTTCTACTCTTTGACAATAGAGTACGAAATGGATTCCGCAGACAGGGGGAATAGTGGAAAATCCTTAGCAAGCAAGCTTTTAAGTCACGAATATTTAACAAACTTGAGTAGATATGGCGGGCACGATTAGTCTTTACCACGGAAAGAAAAGGACAAGGTGGGCTCTTCTTACAAGTAGGGGGAGCAAATAATCTACCTTCAGCCCCATCCCCCGATCAGAAAGCTACGAAAAGGAGAATTTAGGCGTGGGGATAGAAACGCCAGTCCATTCTTTTCTATATCTATAAAAGAAGAATAGGAAGGTCCGTATCACAGGTCTCATAGACATAGAAGAAAGAGGGCCCTACCAAGCCGAGGTGGAATTGAACACAGGCAAAAGTCTTTCACGAACCTATAGATAGAGCTAGGACAAAGCCCCCAGGAAAAGCTCTCCGCTGACAATAAAACCTTAACTACAAAACAAAGAGATCCTATTTGAATTACCAACATGCTAAGCTATTAACTAGGATGTCGACTTATATTATAGGATGGCTAGGGTCTTGCCCCAACGAGCTCCATATTCAAGGGCCGTTAAAACGGATTGGTCATCTCAGGTAGACGCCCTATATTTATTTAATTATATAACACGAGAAGGGAAGGCTCAAAAACGCAAACCTAGCCACTGAAGAAAGTCATACGACTTTACAACATCCAATACCAGATAGGAAATAAGCGCTTTTACCTTAGGGTTGGCAGAAGAAAGGGCACAGAGAGCGGGACAGGTATAGCGTAGCGGGGCAAGAAGAATATCTTGTCTGGACTAAGCTTAAACCTCTCAGAATAAAGTTGCAGGGTATGAGAAGATATTATGCTAATACTCACTTAAAGATTGCTGCTGCTAGAACAAGACTGGAGTCTGCTCAATGTAACTTACAGGCAGACCCTTTGAATTTGCTTTTATTTGATGAAGAGAGAAATGCTTTACTAGATTATGAGAAATGGATGTCTGTGGAGGAACAGATTTTGAAGCAAGAATCAAAGATTCATTGGTTGAAATGTGGGGATGGTAACAACATTTCCATGCTAGCTTGAAAACAAGAAAGAAATCTGGGATCCATGTACTATTCAATGAGCAGGGGACAAAACTAACTGGTGAAGCAGAATTACAAGAAGAGGTGCTGAACTTCTACAAGTCACTAATGGGTACACCAGCTGTTGTTACTAGAGCTGTAGATATTAGAGTTATCAGGCAGGGTGCTCTCCTCACTCATGAACAAAGGCTTCAATTGATAGCTCCCATTACTAGCCAAGAGGTCAAAGATGCTTTGATGACAATTGGGGATGATAAAGCTCCCGGTATTGATGGCTATACATCCAAATTCTTCAAAAAAGCTTGGGGGATAATAGGGCATGATGTGACAGGTACAGTGAAAGATTTCTTCCGCACAGGTAGACTGTTAAAGAGTATTAATACAACTCTTCTTACTCTCATACCCAAGGGAAATACAGCTAACACCATTCGTGATTATAGACCTATTGCCTGCTGTACTGTGCTTTATAAGATAATTTCGAAAATCATTACCATTACTGCTAGAATGAGTATTGTTATGAGCCATCTTGTGAATGAAGAACAAGCAGTATTTGTACCTGGGCGTTTTATCCATGATAACACCATAATGGCTCAAGAAATTATTATAGGTTATGAAAGGAAAAATATGTCTGCCAGGTGTATGATCAAGATGGATTTACAGAAGGCCTATGACTCCATTCATTGGGGTTTTGTGGAACAGGTACTTAGAGGTTTTGGCTTCCCAGATCAGTTTGTTTGTTGGATCATGAGCTGTATGACTACAGTTTCATATCAAATCTGCCTTAATGGAAATTTGTTGACTCCTTTTGCTGGCAAGAAGGGATTGAGACAGGGTGACCCTGTTTCACCATACCTTTTTGTTATTTGTATGGAATATCTTAGCAGAATGATGCATAACCTGTAGTCCCATCCTTTGTTCAAATACCACCATAGATGCTCTATGCTGAAAATCACACATCTAACACTTGCAGACGACCTCCTTTTCTTTTCTAAGGGGACATTGGAGTCTATTTCTACATTGTTGGAGTGCTTTGAACAGTTTAGTTCTACTTCTGGATTGGGGGTAAACAGGAGGAAATGTGAAATATACTTCTCAGGGATATCACTTGAGAAAAGAAGGGAAATTACTAGTCAGGTTCAGATCCAGGAAGGTTCCTTGCCATTCAGGTACTTAGGTGTGCCTTTAAATGCAAAAAGGCTATCAATAACACAGTATCAGCCACTTTTGGAGAGAATGCTGAATAAGATTCACCACTGGACTGCTAAGCTACTCAGCTACGGAGGAAGGTTACAACTTGTTCAAAGTGTGTTGTATGCTGTTCAGAATTTTTGGAGCCAACTGTTTTAAAAAGTGATGAAAGCAATTGATGCAATTTGTAGGCAGTATCTTTGGTCAGGAGATGTTGGTGGAAGGAAAGCACCTGTTGCGTGGGAGGATGTATGTAGGAACAAGGCAGAAGGTGGACTGAACTTGGTTCACCTACCTACATGGAATAAAACTTGCATGCTAAAACTCCTATAGGCCATTCACAAGAAATCTGATAAGCAATGGATCAAATGGATTCATGCTTATCAGATTAAGCAACAACAGGGTAAGGAGATGGTTGTTCCATCTCAAGCTTCATACCTCCTTAAGAAAATGTTGAAATGTCGAGATATAGTGAAGCAAATGCAGGATTGGCATGATCTCCTAGCAAGTGAGAATTTTGACATGAAAAAAGTGTATGCGCTTTTGAGGCCTGCTCTGCCTAAAAGCCCTTGGAGTGAACTGATAATGCACAATCTAGCTGCACCAAGAGCTAAATTTATCCTATGGCTGGCAGTAATAAGGAAACGACTTGCTACAAAAGATCGTGTGCAACAATTTTGTGTTGATTTGGATCCAAACTGTGTATTCTGTGATGGAGCACCTGAAACAGTAGAGCACTTGTTCTTTCTCCGCCCTGCTCAGTTGGTTGAATGCTCTGGCAGAGACTCCATTTCCAATATTTGAGCTTGGTCACGCTGATGGGCTAGGATGCTGGAAAGCCAGCTTCCCTTTCTTGGTCCTATCGCTCCTCGCGGGCTATTCATTTGTAGTCGATTCTCGGCCTAGCGACCATTGACTTATTGCTAAGCTATGGGAAAATTAGTGAGACCTTCTCCTATTTATGAATCTTTAGTTCAGCTGTGCTTCTTTCTATATTCTCCCACTAGCGCCTTCTTTTATCTGGCGCTCCATGTCTTTTCCTCAAGAGTCATGAGTCGAACTATTTACTTATCACTGAAGAGCCACTGCTAGGCTCAAACTAATGACTTCCAGAACCTATACTGAAAATGAAAGAAAAGTGCTCTTTATTTTGATCTAACTCTACTATCTTGTTCTGAATTCGATTATTTAGAATATGGAAAAACAAGTGGTCCCAATCCTTTCTAAAAGCATTTCACTTCTCCAAAACCAATGACATTGGAAGGGGAATTTGGAAATTAGGAGACTGGAATGGCTCTCTTGAATGACCAGATTCATTACTTAGATCTCTCTGTCCATTAAGGATTGCAGTGATCCACGATAGGTCGAAAACCGGAGACTTTTTCTCCTCAAAGCGGTGAACTTATATAGAATACATTTGGCTGCGAGAACTAGCCATGACTTAGAAGTGGTACCACAGCCCCCTTTTATTTGTTTTATTTGAATGTCACTGGCTCTTCCGGTCCATGCGAGAGGTAGTTCTAGTATAACTCGAATTACCTTGAATGGGATGTCCCCAAAGCCTGCTTGAAACTCCAGGATCTAGTATTGAGTGAATCTCTCAGCCTACTCCGCGAGGTGCTTACTTTTCCAGCACCCGTTGGTAGAATTCTTTCCAAGAGACTCGAAAAAGATAGAAAAAGGGGTAGAATCCGCGGAAAAGAATCTTTCTTACATGAATCCATAAGTTTCAGTAGTGACATTTCTTTTATCTTCTCTCTCATCTCAGAGAGACAACCCCGCTTATAACTTTCGGGTTCCAATTCGGTCGCTAGACGCTATTTGTCGAGACTTTCTCTGTCATGTCTTGAGCGAACCCCATTCTTTGACTTACCCCTAGAATCTTTTTTCTTTCTAATTTGATGGAGTTGACTGCTTACTGCTACGTACTTTTGATCGGTTAAACAAGAACCTTCTCCATTCACTTGAATTCTCGACTTACTAAGACCTTCTTGCGTTCCGGGTGGCAATCCTTTCTTGTTTTTCTAAGATGGATATTCGGAAATCCCTTCTTTGTCCAATACCAAATTGGCCCGGTGAATATTAACATAATCTCAATAAAGTAAATAGAGTATCACGCGAGGCTCTGCAAGACCTGAAATACAAAGGAGGATGAGTACATGGGCGAGAGAGACTGACTAACCAAAAGCAAAAAGATCTATGTTGTCTTGCAATTTGCCTATTTTTATAGCTATTTTAGATCCTATGGATGATGCATTCATTCTTGCTTTACTATTAGACGATTTAGGATGTGGGAACTTATGCCTCATTTTAGATTAGAATTAGAACGGGGACATTTAGAGACTTCTATTTCTTCCTCAGCCACACAACCTTGTTGTCCATCATCTGATATCCCGAAATGACAGCAGTCAATCTCGGAAATATTTGTCTAGTAGGAATTTGCCATTCTCCTACATGTATCAGCTATAGATATTACTTTACTAAAGATCCTATATCATTTAATAACACAATCCTTGTTTTTTGTGCTTGCAAAAAAAAACACTTTTCTTTTCACCATTCTATTTCTTTATTCTGTAAATAGTTTCATGAAGTATGGAATGAGTTCTATCCCTACTGCTATAGTTTAAGTGTTTTGATATAGCATATTCAAAGTTTCATTTCTATTTCTTTCAAGTAAGCGAACCGGGGAAAGCAACAATAGTTTGGTCTGAATTGGTATTTGTTGTAATGGGATTTCCACCAGTTTAGGAAGTACTCTTTTTTTTTTCATAGAAGCGAACCGATCTACCCCCGACTATCAAGAATTCTATGGGGGTTTGATGACGTAAGTTCTTACTTGCGACCAGCATGGCGGAGGGCTTCCTTTTTACTGGGAATATACTATCCTTCTATTGATCTATTCCCATTGTAATATACTTTCAAGCCATTTGCTTTCTTGCTCTAGCATCGGATTTCTCTTTTTCTTTTACTTACTTTTAGTCAAGTATTCGTAAGAGAATTTGATTGAATGTAGCAGGGCTCATAACACTAGAGAAAAATGGTACAAGCAATCCCACTTTTACATGGTCCACTTAAGTTAAGTCTAGCATCGAGCCTGAAATTCCTACGAGAAAGCCACTTGATGAATCCACGACTGACTTAGAACCAAATAGGATGAATATGATCTTTTAGGAATAGACTTCACCAAGTGAAAAGAACTAAATTGGAGTTTATGGGGCCCCTCTGAAGCCTATTCCATGCTCTTCAATCCGCGAATGAAAATACATTATCTTTCTCTTACTTTTCATGAACTATTGAATTCTTCTTGCGAATTTCTTTTTTTTACCTCATATACAATAAAATAAAAGAACTCTAAGAAATTTTGTATATAAACAAGAATGTCCATCTTTACAGTGCATTATACTAGTTCTCGCACCAGAGTCTCTTTCTCCGAGAAGCCTTAACCCCCGAGGATCTTTGAAAAGCTATCATTTTTCCCGCGCAACTCAAGGGTCGAATCTTGTGGTTTCGCTTCCCATTAACCAACCAATTTCATGTGCTACCAGATGATTCCAATCAACACTAAGAATCAGAGAGGACTGGGCAGCTGGGTTGATTACCCGGCTTTGTTGGAATGTCGTCTTGTATACCAGAAAGACATTTTCTTAATGGCCGATGCATGGGGCGTCGGATATGGTTATCGTTGCGAATAATGAGATTCCTGGTAAAGTAAGAACTAAGAACTGGCTAGCCAGACGTGGAGGGACTACGCCTAATGGATCAAACACGCCCTGACCCTAAAGAAGGGGGAATCCTTCGTGACTACCTTTACTTTAAGTTCAGTTTACCATTCAAGATCTAGAGTGGCTTCTTTCTGTCTCTACGCATTGACTTGGTCATAGATTTTCCACAACTCCCAATTGACAAAGAATCGAAATCAGAATCGCATAATAAAAGATTTTGAAGTCGCAGTAAACTCTATTCTAGGAAGAGAATGGGATTTCTTTTGGATGAAAAAAGCAAGAAATCTTCATCCATTTGAAGATCGGAAAATGCCAATAGAGTGCTTGTACCAGAATCTTGGATTCACTAGCAAGAGGACATCAAGAAAAGGAAAATCCCACGGAACCCTCACCCAAAGCATAGCGACTAGGCCTTCCCAAGGCGAGAACCAAAGCACTGACCTAAAAAAAAAGAAGGTTCCATTCAGATCATAGAAGTCAAAGTTCTAGAATTGACGGATCGAATCCATGTCGAGTCCGAATCCTAGATAAGAGGCTAATCTATTGTTGATGAAGAACGGGCAATCCGAGCGTACGAAGTAGGTTTTGGGGGTTAGCTTACCACGACCAAATGCCCAGTTCTTAAGCAAGACACGAATCTACCCTAGTTTTTGACATATTCCTATGTAATGTAAAGTACAGAAGAGAACTAATCAGCGATACTCAGATCGTACTGTCGTACCTTGAGCGATGTTCGTTTCTTCGGAATTCTTCATGGCCTTCTTCTTACCAGTGACTGGATTTGTTCTTCTTTCGTCTTTCTAAACTTGGCTCTCTTTGGCTTTTCTATAAGAGCCATTCGAGCTTCTTTTTTGTCTTTTCTTTTGTCCGGGAGGTCGGAGAAATCGTTCTCCGTCTGTTAGTTTGGAGGGCTCTGTTATTTAGTCTAAGTCCCAGGTAGGCTATTTCTCTCTTCCTGCTATCCCTTTTCTAAAAGAGAGGCAGCTCCTGGTTCGCTGGCAAAGCTTTCACCCGAGCTCACTCCCCAATGACATGAATAGCTTTTTTGTTACTAGAAGGGGGCTAGAACTGGATAAGCTTGTCTGTTTACTCTAAGCTAAAAGGTAGGTAAATTCGATTACGACTCGCTTCTTTCAGATCTTACGCTTGTTTAGGTTGGACCTCTAGCTTGCTCTTTCCCCTATAACCTACTAGCCTAAAGGAGAAAATCTATTCTAGGGATGAAACCTTCTCGTTCGCCAGCACCGACATCAAAGGAAACTTCCAATGAAAGACGATCAATGGCTGAAAACTCGTCTTAACCGTACTGTATTGGCTATTCTTGAATCTAACTATTAGCTCCATTTGGATCGAAAAAGGAGAAGATTCAATTAGGGCTGGGGGAGAACCTCTTATCTTATCTATGCTATAGAGCACAAGCAGATAGATCATAAAAGAAGGGTAGACATAGACTAACAAGAACCCTACCTTAATTGACTAGTTCCTAGAAAAGGGGATAAAAGCCTAGTAAGGAAAAAAACTATTCATACTCCTTCTAGCGGGACGTATCCAACGACTTGAAAGTCAAGTATAGGCTAGACATAACATAAGATAAGCAAAGGCCGATGAAAGACCTTCCACACGACTGCTCTTCTTTCCTGTTTGCAGTAACTGTAAACAGCCGATTTGCTTATTCAACAACTCTCTAATCAGTTTGGGCACTAGGCAGTAATAACTGGTAAGGTTAGTACGGACCCTTTTCAAAGGTCACTGAAGTGGCTCCCGTTTTTCCTCACTCGAGGTTTAGCTTGAAGACAAGTATTGAGACGCACATAACTAACTTTTTCAGCTTACACGGAATAGCTATGGCTCTGGAATGTCTTTTTCTCAAATAAATAGAGTACATAGAATAGAAATAGCCCCTGCGCTAACATAAAAAAAGGGTTATGTCATAAAAAAAAAAGGCAAAAGAGACGAAGGCCAAAGCATTGACTGAAGAGGGGGGCAAAGATAGATTCGCCCTTTTTTGACTTCTTCTCCGCCTACTGACTGCTACTCGGCCAGATGCTTCCTATTTATTATATTTATTATTCGTAGATCGGAAATGTTGATGTTATTAGGTAACTAGTAGGTGTTAACGGAAAGTCAGTCCTTGAAAGTTGGAGGATCGGCATGGGCGGGATAAACTATTAGCCCCTCCGGTCACTCTTACAGAGCCTTATCCTTCATGTCTATCTTCCATGACATTGCCTCCTCGCCCCACTTCCACTAGAAATTATTATATATAGGACAAACACCAGTCACGATCGTCTTTGTCCACCGTACCACTTCCGTCCGCAATCTGCTAATGCATGATGCGGAGGAGATAAATACCGGAGAGTGAGGGGTCTGAAAGAGAATACCGTATTATTGGCGAAGGGGAGCCCTCCCAGAGATAGAGACTTTTTCTTAGAGGATTTAAACAATAGTGGAAACTTAAAGAACCGGCTAAGAGTGATTAAACGGACAAAACCTATTCCCCCATCTGGTCGAGGTTAATTATGAAATTCCAATCCTCTTTCCTTTGGTTTGCCTCCCTCTTCTTAGCAGCCCCGGTCTGAAAAGAACAGATATGATCTGCCCAGGCAACCAAGTCTCGGGACAACTAGTTATTCTAAACCGGCAATGCTTCGTTGAGCAAGTTAGCAACCGGTGGTTCCCGAATACACAGATCCAGGCAGTGGCCAGCTGAGAGGATCCTGTCTTTCATGGGTCATTCCTAGTACCCTTGGAAAGCTAAAGGATGCTCTATTCCCAGCTAACAAGGTTTCATCACGAATACGTTTGTCAAGACAGGCACGAGAGGACCCTTTTTCTTTCAATGTCCGATAAATTCAACAAAAGAAATATAAGCTGCCACAGCCCTCAGGCACTATCCCCCTGCAAGAGAAGCTAGTTATGGCAATCTTGGACCCCGGTATCCGGCCAGACCTGTTAGGGTGAATAGCGCTATTAGGCAGGGCTTTCTCGATTTACTGACACAAGAAACTCCCTGTTTCCGAGCTGCTAGCAAGCAAGTTTAGCGAAAATAGAGATTGAAAGAGGTGGGGATTTTGCCCAGCCGTTGTCAGATCAATTCCCATTCATTCTTTAATGGAATAGGGAACGGGCAGAGGCTATCAGGAATGGACGATAGCCTATGACTAAAAGTGCCGACTATCTATGAATGACCAGGATCGGCATGCCAATCAACGAGATGAGCCTACGAAAGATTTCAAGTTCAGACTATGATGACTGGCATCCTCACTTACGCAACGAAATGTAGTTGATGGAGTAGCCAGTGCCCTTGACTTATTCTCTTCGGTATCGCCTTCTCTCATCGTTAAAGGCGCCGCAAGGCACTCGACTAGAAGGAGTGGATGTTAAGCACGCAGGGAAGACTCTGACTATGCGGTACAATCTAGCCTTCAAGAATGCTTCTACTGACAACCTTCAACATCAGCTTGGAGCCATGAGCATAGATTCCCCCTCATACAGTACCTTTATGATACGGGGCCAGCAACCATATGAAAGGAAGCCCCGATGCTTTCACGGACTCTGCTACATATTCAGGAAATAAAAAAGTATTTCATAGAATAAACAACCAAGACCTGGCTCAAGGCTAACCCCTCTACACTCAGGGTCCAGAACGGGAAAAGAAGAAAAAGTAGGACAGGCTCGAGGTCAATTCTTTCTTTTAGGAAAGATCCCACCCCCTTCTTTAGCGCTTGTTCGTAATATATATAATACTTCCTTCTCGTTCTCGGTGAAGGAATCGGAGCTGCTATTTCATCCGGTCTGTGAAAAAAAATATGCCTTCCCGTGCTCCGGTCAATTACTTTTTTACTGGCTTTAACTCATCTTCGATCTCTTCCTCTGCTTTTGTTGTGCGGTTGTTTTGGAACTATATTGTATCGGTTTCGTAGAGGATAAAAATGGGGTTCCTTGGCTTCTTATGAGAATGGTTTTTCTTTTTTAGTTCGAACAGAATAGCTACCCCATGGACAGATGAAGGCATTCCATATAGATGCTCGGAAATGTTTTAAGATTTTTGATCATAAAAAGACGCCAAGGAATCTCTTAAGAGAACAACGGGATCTAGAAGTAAAAGCATCAGTCACCATTGTCTAGTCTAGAGAGCTACCCAGGTACTTCGGTCGGGTTGAAAGTTGTGAACGAATAGAAATGGAGATTCATGAATCGACAGTCGATGCAATGTCCGATCCAATGTTATAGCCTGAGTCTTTTCCCCGTCTCATGGATTCGAATCCTTGCAGGCGGGAGACAGAGAGGAGAGCAGGCTTAGCTCCAGCCTGGGCTTTAAAAAGGATCTCCCTAGGTGTGTAAAAGAATTGAACTATAGGGCCATGCTGAAATGAAAGTATATAATAAAGATATTTGTTGTTGTTATTCTAGAGCCAGCATTTAATGTCGATTCGAAGGAAAGTCCGTTTTTGTAAAAAATGCTGCTTATTCCATATATATAATAGATAGGAGATGGGCGCATTCCCCCATGGGCTATCCGAGGTTCTGCACTCGAAGACTCAAAGATAACTCTACATACAGTATTTATTCCCCTTAATCTAAGTATTCCGCCCCGAAAGATGAATATCGAGCCACTGTCTACAATGCCTGACCCCACTTATAGCCTAAAGAGTTCTTTGGTCATTTTTGGCAAGGCAGTTCTGACCCTAAAAATAAAGTGGACCAAAAAAAGTTCACTGTTTTTGCATTCCACGGATCGACCAGCCCCGGAATGGGACTTGACCCTACGTTACAGTTCCTATTGTCTGGAATTCGCTATTGTAAGTAGCAGCACTTATTCGGACATATTCACCAAACCCCTTTTTGATGTAATTTAGCTCTTTTGACGAAGAAAAATGTATTAAGAAATTCTGCGATGTCTGGATGCCTGTCTTGCATGGTCATGCATGAAAAGTCGATCTAGTAAAGCTATAAAGACGTAAATTTCGAAACTTTGAATCCATAAGAAAGAAAAGCGAGATCTTTTGTCAAGGTTCTGCAAACTAGAAGAGTAACGCGCTTATTCCTCATTGTAGACTTGTGCTTCCCCGGTTGAAAACCCCAAGAGTCTATTAAGTGAATGTCTGTGCATAGATTCTATTATGTATGGGTGGCAATAACTTCTGCCGCTAAAGAAAGAAATAGAAAAGGACGACAAAACGGAGGATATTCGTGATGGAAAAGAGTCCATCTTCACTTCAAGCTTGTAAGAGTTCTTCTAGGATAGGAACTAGGAAATGGTTTGTTCTTTTTTGTGTATCCTCCACTTCTCTCCCAATGGTACCGGAAGTGAGGATTTTAGTTAGCTTATTTTCCGTTCAGTGCAAGTTTAGATAGATTGACCTAAGATATATTGAATTGAAATCGGAGAATTCATTGCCGACGAAAAGTCTGTGAATTGACTCTGGTGCTCTATTTCAAGTTAAGGAAGCGCGGCCTAATGGCTAAGAAGTGTAGGGCAAGAGCCACTGTCGTCTACAATCAGAATAGGAAAAAGGAATGTCTATTTCAGGCCTGACGAATCTTGTTCTGACGGTCGAAGAAGACCGAAGTAGGCTTTGGATAATGTTTTCTCCCGGGACTAATGGAAAGGTGTAGTAAAGATTTTTTTTTATGGGCTTTTATCCATGGAGTAATTGGTCAAAATGCCTGAAGTAAATGCGTATAGAATAGAAGGAATAGCTGAATTCTGTACAGAAAAGTGAGTAGGATGTAGAGGGATCAAAGTCAATCGCATAGTAATCCCCCCCCCATCTTTTATCTTTACCTTAGTCCTTTAAGAATAGAAAAAGAAATCGACTAGATGGGTCTTTTGCGCGAAAGAAAGATTTTAACGCGTGCAGCAAAGATTAGATTAACCGAAAGTTCTGGGAGTCACTAATAAGCGTAGTGTCATTTCTGGAAACTAAAGTCAAGTGGGCCATAAAGGATCCAATGATGGGATTGGTGGTAGGTTGAGAATGAGTAGGGTTTTTGGGTGTGCAATCTTGTCTTGTTCTCCGTTGCTTGGTTTTATTTGCATTTCTAGTCGAACTAAGTGGAAGAAACGAAGACGAATTGCTTTCATAGATTTAGGACTGAATGGAGATTGTACCAAGTATGCGGAAGTGGATATGTTTGGACCAAGATAAAGTAGGCGATGAGTCGAATTTCTGTCCAACGCCCGGCAAAAGAAGTATAAGACTTGGTCGAATGAAAAAATACCAGTAGCATTTCCATGAAAAAGAGAAGTCAAGTTTTCTCAATAATCAATTACGTTGGGGTGGAAACCTTAGGGGCAATAGTCTTAATCAGACTTGAGCGAGCAAAGGTCTAAAGAGGGCTTAGTAACGGATAACATTTCTTCCAGCGAATAAAGCCATTCCTATCTCGATGGATCCCTCCTCTTTCCCCGCGGATACCTAGTATGGCAGTGGGGCAGTCATGCAGACAAGGACCTGGTCGAGATAGTCATTGAAATAGAATTTTTCTAAGAGAACAAAGCAGAAGGATAGGAACTAGTTCCTAAATTTGTCAGAACAGAAAGAGATCTGGTAGAAAGAGTATATTTGGGTAAACGACCCAATGGCAGACGAAGGGCCTTTCCTAGATGACTACGACCTGTTCTCTGGGGCCCTAGGTATCTAACGTGAAAGAACCTTGCCCTTACGCTAGGGCATCCAACCTGAGGAATGGATCCATTTTCGCTAGGGATCGGCACAACTCCAATGCAAAATTCCCTCTCACCTGGTATGAAAGTGGCATTTTAGGATTTCATAGATAGAAGACAGGACAAAGAAAGAAAAGTAAGATGATCGAATGCACGAAGCAATCCATATTGAAAGATGTCGTCCTATCTCGTTTAACAGATTCGATGGAAAGAAATAAATGTAAATAAGTTATCTCCAATCCGTCTACTTTTCGGCAACTTCCACGACTCCATTGTAATACTAGCGGCATATCCTATTATAGAGGGGATTCCCTTGATCGCTGATAACTCCGCACACCTCTCCCCAAAAAGGGATAAGCTTACCACACTTACTCGAAGTCTCCTCACCGCGCAGGACTTCTTGTGTACATTGTACCTTAGAAGTGACTTGTCGTAGAACTTGGGTGGAACCACACTAACTATACAATTACAATTTGTTCCCTTTCTCTTTAATAGGGTTGTCAAATCTTAGATATTGTTGGCGAAAGAAATCCTAAGGGAAGTCTCGAGAATAACGAATCCAAGACTTCTTACCCAT
>JAHHQI010000326.1:0-16355 GCA_028274465.1 Plantago ovata | reverse complement strand
GAAATTAACGCTAGTCCCTAGTAGTAAGAAAATGAGGAAATAAGATGTGATACTAGATGTTACACCATGGTTTGGCCTCGGTCGGCTGAGTTTGCTGCTTGTGAGTTATTGGGACTGCTCTGGGAGCCTTATAGAGTGTCATCAGGTCTTCTGGTAGGTGCGGTAGTTCCAGTTACAGCCTTATTAGGGGTACCCCTTGACTGCCGGATAGGAACAACTCCTCCATTAGTATCATCATTGCCCGTATGGCCTTCATTGTCACTACTGTCACGCACATCCTCACCAGTAGAGTTGCAGTGTCGAGTAGAATCCTCAAGATTAGCCGCCGCTGTTATGGAATCCTCCATCCTGTAGCCCTCCAATAGGTTGTGAACTGTTGAAGGGGAAAGAGAAGTGGTATCAGGACCTCCCCCTAGGAGGTTACAGTAAGCTATTCGGATACTCAGAAGTCTTCTACCATTTTTTCCAATGTCGACCACATTCTCTACGGTTGATCCGACCGATGTCTATATGATGCTCCCTTTCGAGGCAGTCAAGGGGTACCCCTAAGAGGGGCCGGGCACCCATGTCATTATGTTTTGGAACCAAGCTAGCGCTTCGGAACCTTCTAGCAACTGCGAACTCAAGATTGAATCCGTCGCGGCAAGATTGTCCCGGTGCCTTCCAGTTCACTCGAACTTTGCAGTCCTTGTGATGGATTGCTGACGTAATAATAGTTTCTGTCCCTTCGGTGGTGCATGAATAGTCATAGGAGTCCTTACTCCAGGTGTACTCTAGCTCCTCCTCTTGGATAATCCACGACGTTGTTGCAAGACCCCGTGGCTCGAACGCACATCTAACGAGGTCACTCTTCTTGACATGGTTGTAATCGATCCCCCTCCAATACTTCATAGTAATCATACGGGAATGCTCCTCTCCCCTGGCATGGTTCCTACAAACAACAGTTAGTACCTCGTATGACACAAAACTGACTCATGCATATGCTAGTGTAAGAACGAAACACACAAGTGATAAAATCAACAATCGAGCTCCCCAAGCCTTATATGTCTAGCCTAGCTTCTTCAACATGCAACACACCAATGTAACTACTACATGTAATACATCACAATATGCTCTTGCTAGACAACCAATAACCTAGATAACAAGGTTCAATTCATACCATAGTAGCGAAAAATTCTAGCATCATAAATCCTCATATTCAACAATTAAGCATTCTATCATCAAATCCATCATCATTACATCAATAAACACAATCATATGCAAGAAATCAAAGATAAAGATATATTGCATAACAAGATATATCATCTAGTAGCAAAATTCCCAAATCAACGATCCAAGCATAATTAAGCATGCAATTGATAGTAAATAATGCTTCTAATCACACAAATAACCTACCCATGCATCATATAAGTATAATTGAAGCTCAAATTAGAAAAACCCCAAATTTGAAAAATTAGGGTTCATAAGAAGATACCTCAGATCTGAAAAACTAATGCACTAGGGCGAAATCTGTTTGGATGAAAAGATAGATCACGTAATAGGCTTCGATTGAAGCTATAGAACACTAAATTTGGTGAAGAAATGAAGAAGTTATGAAGATTTGAATTTATTTTCGCAATTTTCGGGTTCTTGGGGAGAAAGAATGGTGAGGTGATGAAGAAATGAGGTAAAGAAGGGGAGATCCGCGTTTTTTATCTCCAGAGGCTTTGGGGAGAGTCGCCCCCGGTGTGTGGCGAGTCGCCCCATACGGGGCGATTCGCTCCCCATGGGGGGCGATTCACCCCCCGCTCCCCGATGTGGGGAGACGGTCTTTTCGACAAAAAATGTGGTTTTTAATCCCCGAAACCAATTTTTCATAAAACCACTCGAAAAATCTCACTCAAACGTAAGCACATACGACACAGAGATGAACAAATTCACATATGAGAAGCAAATTGTTCAAGAATTAATGCATGCAATAAAGCGGTAAAGAAAGCGATAAAAACTACCGGGTTGCCTCCCGGATAGCGCCATTGTTTAAAGTCTTTGACTCGACTCCAGTCTGCGCCTAGCTCTTCTTTCTGCGGGTACTAGACTTCCCCTTCATGGATCTCCTCCTCATGCCACGAACCTGTGAATAAGAAAGAACATATGCCGCAAGACCACAATAGTGAGTAGTGTAAGAAATATCAGGCGGATCAGGTGGATCAGATATGGCTTGCAACACGTGTTGCTTGCCATCCACTTCAATAGTGCAAGTTCTTTGGTAGATGTCCATCACGGAGCGTAGCTTAGTCAAGAACGTTCGCCCCAAGAGAATGACATCCCCCGTCCCAGGTGCATACGCTGGCATAACTACAAAATTGGTGTATACAGAAGCTTCACCAATTTTGACCAACACATTTTTCACAACGCCTTCGGGTCTCACAAAGGATCCATCCGCCAGTTGCACAATAGCCCTATGCTCAGATAGTTTTCCAAGGCTACTCTTCTCAAACACATTCAAAGGGAGCACGTTAGAGTAGGATCCCGTGTCCAGTGTGGCACGGACATCTTCAAGCTCACCAATCCCGACCTTAACATCGAAACTTTTAGGGAGTGGCTCGGGATCCTCTTGCTCCTCTTCACTCTCGTCAGAACCAAGGTCCTTCTCTTCTTCCTTAGCATGTGGGAGTACTTCCTTCTTGCAACACTCTCACTTAGAAACCTTCTTGATGGTGATTTCGTCAAGTAGGTCACCAGCCAATGTAATGAAATTCGACTTCTCAGTGTTGCTAGGCAGTTTGCCTTGTTCCCTACTTGCCCCTCGGTCGATCAACTCTTGCATCTTTTGATGGGCAAGCCTAGTGCTCTCTTCCAACCTATCAAGCCTTGCCCTAGTCTTCTCGGAATCTTCTTCATAACGTTTGAGAAAACTTTGGGTGTGATCAACCATTTTTTGCAAGTTCTCCATCAGTTGAGCCGACTTCGACTTCGGTGGCTCTTTCGGAGCAAGGTTTTCGCAGTGATCATTACCATTAGTTAAGCCTACTACGGTCTTGGTTAGGGCCATAAGTTTGGCTAGCCGGTGCATATCCTTGATTGTTTCGGAATCCTCTTCTCCAAAATCCACCTCGAGGATTCCTACCGTCTTGTCCGTAGCTAGCTTCTTGAGTACCAAACTCCGTAGCAAAGGCTTCCTCTTCGCCTCTTTGAGCCCAGTTGCCATCATCATACGCAAGCTCCGATCTACACATATGAGCCCCATGCCCATAGTTCTTGCATATTCGGCAAACTTCGTTCGAAACAGTGGCGCTCTTGAGGACTTACTTCAATTCGTTGGTAAAGCACTCGAATTGATCCCCATTCCGCCTATACATAGGGGCTTCTTGAGTCGGTGGAGCTTCAGGTCCACGTCTCCTAACCATTGCTCTTGGGTTAGCAAGCCTTTCGAAAACTGCCCAGACGGCTTCTGCGGTTTCCTCCCAAATATTGCCTCGGCATTGGAAATCCACCACTTGTTGGTTCTCGAAGGTTAGTCCATTGTAGAAGTGTTGGACTAGGTCAGAAAGCTCAAAACCATGGTGAGGGCACTTGTTCGTGAGATCTTGGAACCTCTCAAACGCGGTGTAGATGGTCTCATCATAGTCCTGCTTGAATCCAGTGATTTGCGCCTTCAGCGCGGTAGTCAAGGTGTGAGGGAAGTATTTTTCCATGAAAGCTGAAAAAACCTTTTCCCAAGTGTCCAACGAGCCTGCTGGTAGAGAACTCAACCATGACTTGGCTCTGTCGCCAAGTCCCATAGCAAAAACCTTCTTCCTTAACTCATCCGTTGTTATTTCAGCTCTGGGTCGTGGGAGTTGGTTGACGAAATCATCGATATCGTGCAAGTACCCCATCACATCTTCCCTTGATAAGCCATAGAACCTCGGAAGTTGTTGGAATGCGTGGTTCTTGATTTCCAGATCTCGAGTTGCAGATGAAAGAACAATCGCCGGTCCCCTACGATCCTTGGAGGGTTGAACCCATGCTTTCAGTGGTCTAGCTTCTGCCATTCCGTCGATTTCCTTGAAAAGACTGTGTAGAGATTCAGAGAAATCGGTATCCTCTATTTCCTCTAGTTCACACCTTTGAAGTAGTTGTCTTCTTTGGTGGTGGACTCTGTCGATCTCAGCACTTGAATCAGCAAGCGGTGTTCCCCTAGAGCGTGTATGTGGCATACACTATCTGTAACAGACTAGGAAAGCAGTATCAGAGAGAGATTAAAAAGGAAAACTAAAACTACTAGAATTAGGAATTGAATGCTGAAAATATAAACAACTTAAACAGAAAAAAGGAGTATAGTCCCCGACAGCGACGCCAATTTGATGTAACCAAGTTTCTCAGACTCAATTAATCAAATAAATTTGTTATTTAGCCAAAGGCAATTCACAACTACAACGAAAACGGTAGTGTAGCAGTAGAATGACCTCGAGTGTCGTTCTCTAAGGACTATAACTAGCTTTATCTATTTAACTAAAGAATATAAGAACAGCAGACGGTATAGCAAAGGTTTTTCTAACAGATAATGGAGATTGGTGATAGTATGGTCCTTCAAAGCATAACGGGTTAATAATCATGCGTAAATTCCTCGGTTTTGCATGGAGATCTTTGATCAATAAATTGTCCTGTTGTAATTATCACACACTACGAAGATATAGATTCTGACAAGTCAAACACTATTGTCCAATTGTGTTCCGTAATTATTCAACACTACGAAGATATGCATAGGTCGACTATGGTCCAATTGTGTGCAATAATTAATCAACATACGAAGATATAGGTTCCTCTAGATCAACGGAATAAAGCAATAACACGGAGTATAATGCGCGATATAGCCATTAGCATAATTATCAACCCTTCGCTAAGAATTCACATACTATCACCAACGAGAAGTTTAGCTACTCATAGATGTCATGCAATCAACAGAAATCATAGAAGAAAACATGTTGAAAGATATATAAAAATAAGTAGAAAAACTGTAAGATACAAACTCCTAAGCTACAAGCTCCAAACTGCTATGAAAAAGTGTCTCCTAAGCTACGAACCCCCAGAACAGGCTCTGGGAAGTCCCTACCTAAAACTACAGAGAAAGGTGAGCGAATAGGTCTGGAAAACTATGCATTTCGGAGAAAAACTGAGCAACTATATATAGGCTTCGAATTTGTATGGGGCGAAACCGGGCGATTCGCCTGGTGTGGGGCGATTCGCCCCACGTCCCATGCTATTCGCCCGGGAGTAAATTCTGGAATTTTGCGCGTTTTCGACGTGTTTTTGGATTTCTTTCCCTTTTCGGACTCGAATTCTGACTTCTAGTGGCCTTCTAACCTCCAGATTCGACCCCTAGACTCCAAATCCTATCCGGAAACCTTCAGATACTCCAAATAGGCTTCTGGAACACCAATTCCTTGTCAACTTTAATATAGTTGCCCTGAAATCCTCGTTTTTCAACCAAAATCTGTAAAGTAAAAACTAAAGGGAAACGTGACACTATTCTAATAAAATGCACTAAAATAAAGTTAAATTAACATAGAGGATAGCTAAAATAAGTGAAAAAGACTCAAATGAAAGTGTAAAATACACATTCATCAAAACTACAGAGAAAGGTGAGAGAATAGGTCTGGAAAAGTATGAAAAACGGAGAAAAACTGAGCAACTATATATAGGCTTCGAATTAGTGTGGGGCGAAGGGCCCCACACACCGGGCGAGTCGCCTAGTGTGGGGCGATTCGCCCGGGAGTATTTTTCGGGAATTTACGCATTTTCGACGCGTTTTTGGATATCTTCCCCTTTTCGGACTCGGTTTCTGACTTCTAGTGGCCTTCTAACCTCTAGATTCGACCCCTAGACTTCAAATCCTATCCAGAAACCTTCAGATACTCCAAATAGGCTTCTGGTACACCAATTCCTTGTCAACTTCAATATAATTGCCCGGAAAACCTCGTTTTTCAACCAAAGGGAAACATGACACTATTCTAATAAAATGCTCTAAAATATAGCTAAATTAACATAGAGGATAGCAAAAATAGGTGAAAAAGACTCAAATGAAAGTGTAAAATACACATTCATCAATGACTGAATCAATAAACAACTAATCTAGTTACTAAGGGCAATAGAAAGGTTAGTTTCAATCGATTCTTTAACTTTCTCCATAAGGAAGTAAGGGACCTTATTATTCAATTCTGTATAGAACTCTAGTGCTTGTAGTTATTTCTAACTAATCTAGTGAACTAGATGTTGTTCTAGACAAACGGAAGACATACAACTCATTCGTTACTTGGGATTGTGTCTTTCATCTACTCAAAACAATAGAAAGTGGATAAATGAATCAATAAAGAACTAATCTAGTTAGTAGCGGCAATAGAAAGGTTAGTTTCAATCGATTCTTTAACTTTCTCCATAAGGAAGTAAGAGAGCTTCTTATCCGATTGTGTATAGAACCCTGTACTTGTAGTTAGGTCTAACTAATCTAGTGATCTAGTTGTTGTTCTCGACAAAAGGAAGACGTACAACTCATTTATTATTTAGGTTTGTATCTTTCCTCTACTCAAAGCAATAGAAAGTGGGTGAATGAATCAATAAACAACTAATGTAGTTAGTGGTGGCAATACAAAGGTTAGTTTTAAATCGATTCTTTAACTTTCTTCATAAGGAAGTGACGGAGCTTCTTATTTGATTGTGTATAGAACACTAGTACTGTTGTTAGTTCTAACTAATCTAGTGATCTAGATGTTGTTCTAGACAAATGGAAGACATACAACTCATTCGTTACTTGAGATTGTGTCTTTCATCTACTCAAAGCAATAGAAAGTGGATAAATAAATCAATAAAGAACTAATCTAGTTAGTAAGGGCAATAGAAAGGTTAGTTTCAATCGATTCTTTAACTTTCTTCATAAGGAAGTAAGAGAGCATCTTATTCGATTGTGTATAGAACTCTAGTACTTGTAGTTAGGTCTAACTAATCTAGTGATCTAGTTGTGGTTCTAGACAAACGGAAGACATACAACTCATTCATTATTTAGGTTTGTATCTTTCCTCTACTCAAAGCAATAGAAAGTAGATGAATGAATCAATAAACAACTAATGTAGTTAGTAGCAGCAATACAAAGGTTAGTTTTAAATCGATTCTTTAACTTTCTCCATAAGGAAGTGATGGAGCTTCTTATTCGATTGTGTATAGAACTCTAGTACTGTTGTTAGTTCTAACTAATCTAGTAATCCAGTTGTTGTTCTAGACAAACGGAAGAAATACAACTCATTCGTTACTTGGGATTGTGTCTTTCATCTACTCAAAGCAATAGAAAGTGGATAAATGAATCAATAAAGAACTAATCTAGTTAGTAACGGCAATAGAAAGGTTAGTTTCAATCGATTGTTTAACTTTCTCCATAAGGAAGTAAGAGAGCTTCTTATTCGATTGTGTATAGAACTCTAATAATTGTAGTTAGGTCTAAATAATCTAGTGATCTAGTTGTTGTTCTAGACAAAGGGAAGACGTACAACTCATTCATTATTTAGGATTGTATCTTTCCTCTACTCAAAGAAATAGAAAGTGGATTAATGAATCAATAATCAACTAATGTAGTTAGTAGCGTCAATACAAAGGTTAGCTTTAAATCGATTCTTTAACTTTCTCCATAAGGAAGTGACGGAGCTTCTTATTCGATTGTGTATAGAACTCTAGTACTGTTGTTAGTTTTAACTAATCTAGTGATCTAGTTGTTGATCTAGACAAATGGAAGACATACAACTCATTCTTTACTTGGGATTGTATCTTTCATCTACTCAAAGCAATAGAAAGTGGAGGAATTAATCAAGAAAAAACTAATCTAGTTAGTAGCGGCAATAGAAAGGTTAGTTACAATCGATTTTTTAACTTTCTCCATAAGGAAGTAAGGGAGCTTCTAATTCGATGATGTATTGAACACTAGTACTTGTAGTTAGTTCTAACTAATCTAGTGATCTAGTTGTTGTTCTAGACAAACGGAAGACGTACAACTCATTCGTTACTTAGGATTGTATCTTTCATCTACTCAAACCAATAGAAAGTGGATGAATGAAACAATAAACAACTAATCTAGTTAGTAGCGGCAATATAAAGGTTAGATTCAATCGGTTCTTTAACTTTCTCCACAAGGAAGTAAGGGAGCTTCTTATTCAATTGTGTATAGAACTCTAGTACTTGTAGTTAGTTCTAACTAATCTATTGATCTAGTTGTTGTTCTAGTCAAACGGAAGACATACAACTCATTCATTACTTGGGATTGTATCTTTCATACACTCAAAGCAATAGAAATCGCATGACTAAATCAATAAACAACTAATCCAGTTACTAAGGTCAATAGAAAGGTTAGTTTCAATCGATTCTTTAACTTTCTCCATAAGGAAGTAAGGGACCTTCTTATTCAATTGTGTATAGAACGCCAGTGCTTGTATTTATTTCTAACTAATCTAGTGATCTAGTTGTTGCCCTAGACAAACGGAAGATATACAAATCATTTGTTACTTGGGATTGTGTCTGTCATCTACTCAAAGCAATAGAAACTGGATAAATGAATCAATAAAGAACTAATCTAGTTAGTAGCGGCAATAGAAAGGTTAGTTTCAATCGATTCTTTAACTTTCTCCATGAGGAAGTAAGAGAGCTTCATATTCGATTGTGTATAGAACTCTAGTACTTGTAGTTAGGTCTAACTAATCTAGTGATCTAGTTTTTGTTCTAGACAAAGGGAAGACGTACAACTCATTCATTATTTATGTTTGTATCTTTCCTCTACTCAAAGCAATAGAAAGTGGATGAATGAATCAATAAACAACTAATGTAGTTAGTAGCGGCAATACAAAGGTTAGTTTCAATCGGTTCTTTAACTTTCTCCACAAGGAAGTAAGGGAGCCTCTTATTCAATTGTGTATAGAACTCTAGTACTTGTAGTTAGTTCTAACTAATCTAGTGATCTAGTTGTTGTTCTAGTCAAGCGGAAGACATACAACTCATTCATTACATGGGATTGTATCTTTCATACACTCAAAGCAATAGAAATCGCATGACTAAATCAATAAACAACTAATCTAGTTACTAAGGTCAATAGAAAGGTTAGTTTCAATCGATTCTTTAACTTTCTCCATAAGGAAGTAAGGGACCTTCTTATTCAATTGTGTATAGAACTCTAGTGCTTGTAGTTATTTCTAACTAATCAAGTGATCTAGTCGTTGTCCTAGTAAAACGGAAGATATACAACTCATTCGTTACTTGGGATTGTGTCTTTCATCTACTCAAAGCAATAGAAACTTGATAAATGAATCAATAAAGAACTAATCCAGTTAGTAGCGGCAATAGATAGGTTAGTTTCAATCGATTCTTTAACTTTCTCCATAAGGAAGTAAGGGATCTTCTAATTCGATTGTGTATAGAACTCTAGTACTTGTAGTTAGGTCTAACTAATCTAGTGATCTAGTTGTTGTTCTAGACAAAGGGAAGACGTACAACTCATTCATTATTTATGTTTGTATCTTTCCTCCACTCAAAACAATAGAAAGTGGATGAATGAATCAATAAACAACTAATGTAGTTAGTAGCGGCAATACAAAGGTTAGTTTTAAATCGATTCTTTAACTTTCTCCATAAGGAAGTGACGGAGCTTCTTATTCGATTGTGTATAGAAGTCTAGTACTGTTGTTAGTTCTAACTAATCTAGTAATCCAGTTGTTGTTCTAGACAAAAGGAAGACATACAACTCATTCGTTACATGGGATTGTGTCTTTCATCTACTCAAAGCAATAGAAAGTGGATAAATGAATCAATAAAGAACTAATCTAGTTAGTAGCGGCAATAGAAAGGTTAGTTTCAATCGGTTCTTTAACTTTCTCCACAAGGAAGTAAGGGAGCTTCTTATTCAATTGTGTATAGAACCCTGTACTTGTAGTTAGGTCTAACTAATCTAGTGATCTAGTTGTTGTTCTAGACAAAAGGAAGACGTACAACTCATTTATTATTTAGGTTTGTATCTTTCCTCTACTCAAAGCAATAGAAAGTGGGTGAATGAATCAATAAACAACTAATGTAGTTAGTGGCGGCAATACAAAGGTTAGTTTTAAATCGATTCTTTAACTTTCTCCATAAGGAAGTGATGGAGCTTCTTATTCGATTGTGTATAGAACTCTAGTACTGTTGTTAGTTCTAACTAATCTAGTAATCCAGTTGTTGTTCTAGACAAACGGAAGACATACAACTCATTCGTTACTTGGGATTGTGTCTTTCATCTACTCAAAGCAATAGAAAGTGGATAAATGAATCAATAAAGAACTAATCTAGTTAGTAACGGCAATAGAAATGTTAGTTTCAATCGATTCTTTAACTTTCTCCATAAGGAAGTAAGAGAGCTTCTTATTCGATTGTGTATAGAACTCTAGTAATTGTAGTTAGGTCTAAATAATCTAGTGATCTAGTTGTTGTTCTAGACAAAGGGAAGACATACAACTCATTCATTATTTAGGATTGTATCTTTCGTCTACTCAAAGAAATAGAAAGTGGATTAATGAATCAATAAACAACTAATGTAGTTAGTAGCGTCAATACAAAGGTTAGTTTTAAATCGATTCTTTAACATTCTCCATAAGGAAGTGACGGAGCTTCTTATTCGATTGTGTATAGAACTCTAGTACTGTTGTTAGTTTTAACTAATCTAGTGATCTAGTTGTTGTTCTAGACAAACGGAAGACGTACAACTCATTCGTTACTTAGGATTGTATCTTTCATCTACTCAAACCAATAGAAAGTGGATGAATGAAACAATAAACAACTAATCTAGTTAGTAGCGGCAATATAAAGGTTAGATTCAATCGGTTCTTTAACTTTCTCCACAAGGAAGTAAGGGAGCTTCTTATTCAATTGTGTATAGAACTCTAGTACTTGTAGTTAGTTTTAACTAATCTAGTGATCTAGTTGTTGTTCTAGTCAAACGGAAGACACACAACTCATTCATTACTTGGGATTGTATCTTTCATACACTCAAAGCAATAGAAATCGCATGACTAAATCAATAAACAACTAATCCAGTTACTAAGGTCAATAGAAAGGTTAGTTTCAATTGATTCTTTAACTTTCTCCATAAGGAAGTAAGGGACCTTCTTATTCAATTGTGTATAGAACGCCAGTGCTTGTATTTATTTCTAACTAATCTAGTGATCTAGTTGTTGCCCTAGACAAACGGAAGATATACAACTCATTCGTTACTTGGGATTGTGTCTTTCATCTACTCAAAGCAATAGAAACTGGATAAATGAATCAATAAAGAACTAATCCAGTTCGTAGCGGCAATAGAAAGGTTAGTTTCAATCGATTCTTTAACTTTCTCCATAAGGAAGTAAGAGAGCTTCATATTCGATTGTGTATAGAACTCTAGTACTTGTAGTTAGGTCTAACTAATCTAGTGATCTAGTTTTTGTTCTAGACAAAGGGAAGACGTACAACTCATTCATTATTTATGTTTGTATCTTTCCTCTACTCAAAGCAATAGAAAGTGGATGAATGAATCAATAAACAACTATTGTAGTTAGTAGCGGCAATACAAAGGTTAGTTTCAATCGGTTCTTTAACTTTCTCCACAAGGAAGTAAGGGAGCCTCTTATTCAATTGTGTATAGAACTCTAGTACTTGTAGTTAGTTCTACCTAATCTAGTGATCTAGTTGTTGTTCTAGTCAAACGGAAGACATACAACTCATTCATTACTTGGGATTGTATCTTTCATACACTCAAAGCAATAGAAATCGCATGACTAAATCAATAAACAACTAATCTAGTTACTAAGGTCAATGGAAATGTTAGTTTCAATCGATTCTTTAACTTTCTCCATAAGGAAGTAAGGGACCTTCTTATTCAATTGTGTATAGAACTCTAGTGCTTGTAGTTATTTCTAACTAATCAAGTGATCTAGTTGTTGTCCTAGTAAAACGGAAGATATACAACTCATTCGTTACTTGGGATTGTGTCTTTCATCTACTCAAAGCAATAGAAACTTGATAAATGAATCAATGAAGAACTAATCTAGTTAGTAGCGGCAATAGATAGATTAATTTCAATCGATTCTTTAACTTTCTCCATAAGGAAGTAAGGGAGCTTCTAATTCGATTGTGTATAGAACTCTAGTACTTGTAGTTAGGTCTAACTAATCTAGTGATCTAGTTGTTGTTCTAGACAAAGGGAAGACGTACAACTCATTCATTATTTATGTTTGTATCTTTCCTCCACTCAAAACAATAGAAAGTGGATGAATGAATCAATAAACAACTAATGTAGTTAGTAGCGGCAATACAAAGGTTAGTTTTAAATCGATTCTTTAACTTTCTCCATAAGGAAGTGACGGAGCTTCTTCGATTGTGTATAGAACTCTAGTACTTGTAGTTAGTTCAAACAAATCGAGTGATCTAGTTGTTGTTCTAGACAAACGGAAGACGTACAACTCATTCGTTACTTGGGATTGTATCTTTCATCTACTCAAAGCAATAGAAACTGGATGAATGAAACAATAAACAACTAATCTAGTTAGTAGCGGCAATAGAAAGGTTAGTTTCAATCGGTTCTTTAACTTTCTCCACAAGGAAGTAAGGGAGCTTCTTATTCGATTGTGTATAGAACTCTAGTACTTGTCTTAGTTCTAACTAATCTAGTGATCTAGTTGTTGTTCTAGTCAAACGGAAGACATACAACTCATTCATTACTTGGGATTGTATCTTTCATAGACTCAAAGCAATAGAAATCGCATGACTAAATCAATAAACAACTAATCCAGTTACTAAGGTCAATAGAAAGGTTAGTTTAAATCGATTCTTTAACTTTTCCATAAGGAAGTAAGGGACCTTCTTATTCAATTGTGTATAGAACTCCAGTGCTTGTAGTTATTTCTAACTAAACTAGTGATCTAGTTGTTGTCCAAGACAAACGGAAGACATACAACTCATTCGTTAGTTGGGATTGTGTCATTCATCTACTCAAAGCAATAGAAAGTGGATAAATGAATCAATAAAGAACTAATCTAGTTAGTAGCGGCAATAGAAAGGTTAGTTTCAATCGATTCTTTAACTTTCTCCATAAGGAAGTAAGAGAGCTTCTTATCCGATTGTGTATAGAACCCTGTTCATGTAGTTAGGTGTAATTAATCTAGTGATCTAGTTGTTGTTCTAGACAAAAGGAGACGTACAACTCATTTATTATTTAGGTTTGTATCTTTCCTCTACTCAAAGCAATAGAAAGTGGATGAATGAATCAATAAACAACTAATGTAGTTAGTGGCGGCAATACAATGGTTAGTTTTAAATCGATTCTTTAACTTTCTCCATAAGGAAGTGACGGAGCTTTTTATTTGATTGTGCATAGAACACTAGTACTGTTGTTAGTTCTAACTAATCTAGTGATGTAGTTGTTGTTCTAGACAAACGGAAGACATACAACTCATTCGTTACTTGAGATTGTGTCTTTCATCTACTCAAAGCAATAGAAAGTGGATAAATGAATCAATAAAGAACTAATCTAGTTAGTAAGGACAATAGAAAGGTTAGTTTCAATCGATTCTTTAACTTTCTTCATAAGGAAGTAATAGAGCTTCTTATTCGATTGTGTATAGAACTCCAGTACTTGTAGTTAGGTCTAACTAATCTAGTGATCTAGTTGTTGTTCTAGACAAACGGAAGACATACAACTCATTCATTATTTAGGTTTGTATCTTTCCTCTACTCAAAGCAATAGAAAGTAGACGAATGAATCAATAAACAACTAATGTAGTTAGTAGCGGCGATACAAAGGTTAGTTTTAAATCGATTCTTTAACTTTCTCCATAAGGAAGTGATGGAGCTTCTTATTCGATTGTGTATAGAACTCTAGTACTGTTGTTAGTTCTAACTAATCTAGTAATCCAGTTGTTGTTCTAGACAAACGGAAGACATACAACTCATTCGTTACATGGGATTGTGTCTTTCATCTACTCAAAGCAATAGAAAGTGGATAAATGAATCAATAAAGAACTAATCTAGTTAGTAACGGCAATAGAAAGGTTAGTTTCAATCGATTCTTTAACTTTCTCCATAAGGAAGTAAGAGAGCTTCTTATTCGATTGTGTATAGAACTCTAGTACTTGTAGTTAGGTCTAAATAATCTAGTGATCTAGTTGTTGTTCTAGACAAAGGGAAGACGTACAACTCATTCATTATTTAGGATTGTATCTTTCCTCTACTCAAAGAAATAGAAAGTGGATTAATGAATCAATAAACAACTAATGTAGTTAGTAGCGTCAATACAAAGGTTAGTTTTAAATCGATTCTTTAACTTTCTCCATAAGGAAGTGACGGAGCTTCTTATTCGATTATGCATAGAACTCTAGTACTGTTGTTAGATTTAACTAATCTAGTGATCTAGTTGCTGTTCTAGACAAACGGAAGACATACAACTCATTCGTTACTTGGGATTGTGTATTTCATCTACTCAAAGCAATAGAAAGTGGAGGAATGAATCAATAAAGAACTAATGTAGTTAGTAGCGGCAATAGAAAGGTTAGTTTCGATCGATTCTTTAACTTTCTCCATAAGGCAGTAAGAGCGCTTCTTATTCGATTGTGCATAGAACTATAGTACTTGTAGTTATTTCTAACTAATCTAGTGATATAGTTGTTGTTCTAGACAAACGGAAGACATACAACTCATTCGTTACTTGGGATTGTATCTTTCATCTACTCAAAGCAATAGATAGTGGATGAATGAAACAATAAACAACTAATAATGTTAGCAGCGGCAATAGAAAGGTTAGTTTCAATTGGTTCTTTAACTTTCTCCACAAGGAAGTAAGGGAGCTTCTTATTCGATTGTGTACAGAACTCTAGTACTTGTAGTTAGTTCTAACTAATATATAGATCTAGTTGTTGTTCTAGTCAAACGGAAGACATACATGTCATTCATTACTTGGGATTGTATCTTTCATCTACTAAATGCAATAGAAAGTGGAGGAATCAATTAAGAAACAACTAATCTAGTTAGTAGCGCAACAGAAAGGTTAGTTTCAATCCATTATTTAACTTTCTTCATAAGGAAGTAAGGGAGCTTCTAATTCGATTGTGTATAGAACTCTAGTACTTGTAGTTAGTTCTAACAAATCGAGTGATCTAGTTGTTATTATAGACAAACGGAAGACGTACAACTCATTCGTTACTTGGGATTGTATCTTTAATCTACTCAAAGCAATAGAAAGTGGATGAATGAAACAATAAATAACTAATCTAGTTAGTACCGGCAATAGAAAGGTTAGTTTCAATCCATTCTTTAACTTTCTCCACAAGGAAGTAATGGAGCTTCTTATTCGATTGTGTATAGAACTCTAGTACTTGTAGTTAGTTCTAACTAATCTAGTGATCTAGTTGTTGTTCTAGTCAAACGGATGACGTACAACTTATTCATTACTTGGGATTGTATCTTTCATAGACTCAAAGCAATAGAAATCGCATGACTGAATCAATAAACAACTAATCTAGTTAGTTAGGGCATCATAAAGGTTAGTTTCAATCGATTCTTTAACTTTCTTCGTAAGGAAGTAAGGGACCTTCTTATTCAATTGTGTATAGAACTCTAGTGCTTGTAGTTATTTCTAACTAATCTAGTGCTATAGTTGTTGTTCTAGACAAACGGAAGACACACAACTCATTCGTTACATGGGATTGTGTATTTCATCTACTCAAAGCAATAGAAAGTGGATAAATGAATCAATAAAGAACTAATAATGTTAGCAGCGGCAATAGAAAGGTTAGTTTCGATCGATTCTTTAACTTTCTCCACAAGGAAGTAAGGGAGCTTTTTATTTGATTGTGTATAGAACTCTAGTACTTGTAGTTTAGTTCTAACTAATCTAGTGAGTCTAGTTGTTTTTCTAGACAAACGGAAGACGTAAAACGTCATTCACTACTTGGGATTGATCTTTCATGGCTCAAAGCCAATAGAAATCTGCCTGTTGAATCAATAAAACAAACTAATCTAGTTAGTAGCGGCAACAGAAAGGTTAGTTTCAATCGATTCTTAACTTTCTCCTAAGGATAGTAAGGGAGCTTCTTATTTCGATTGTGTTATAGAACTCTAGTACTTGTAGTTATTTCTAACTAAATCTAGTATCGGTTGTTTGTCTACTAGACAAACGGAGGACATACAACTCATCGTTAACTTGGGATTGTATCTTTCATCTACTCAAAGCACTAGAAATGTGTTATGCAATGAAACCAATAAACAACTAATAATGTTAGCGCGGCAATAGAAAAGGTTAGTTTCAATCGATTCTTTAACTTCTCCACAAGGAAGTAAGGAGCTTCTTATTCGATGTGTATAGA
>JAHHQI010000325.1:0-12208 GCA_028274465.1 Plantago ovata | reverse complement strand
ATAAAGAACTAATCTAGTTAGTAACGGCAATAGAAAGGTTAGTTTCAACGATTCTTTAACTTACTCCTCAAGGAAGTAAGAGAGCTTCTTATTCGATTGTGTATAGAACTCTAGTACTTGTAGTTAGGTCTAACTAATCTAGTGATCTAGTTGTTGTTCTAGACAAAGGGAAGACGTACAACTCATTCATTATTTAGGATTGTATCTTTCATCTACTCAAAGCAATAGAAAGTGGATTAGTGAATCAATAAACAACTAATGTAGTTAGTAGCGTCAATACAAAGGTTAGTTTTAAATCGATTCTTTAACTTTCTCCATAAGAAAGTGACGGAGCTTCTTATTCGATTGTGTATAGAACTCTAGTACTGTTGTTAGTTCTAACTAATCTAGTGATCTAGTTGTTGTTCTAGACAAACGGAAGACGTACAACTCATTCTTTACTTGGGATTGTATCATTCATCTACTCAAAGCAATAGAAAGTGGAGGAATTAATCAAGAAACAACTAATCTAGTTAGTAGCGGCAATAGAAAGGTTAGTTACAATCGATTCTTTAACTTTCTCCATAAGGAAGTAAGGGAGCTTCCAATTCGATGATGTATTGAACACGAGTACTTATAGTTAGTTCTAACTAATCTAGTGATCTACTTGTTGCTCTAGACAAACGGAAGACGTACAACTCATTCATTACTTGGGATTGTATCTTTCATCTACTCAAAGCAATAGAAAGTGGATGAATGAAACAATAAACAACTAATCTAGTTAGTAGCGGCAATAGAAAGGTTAGTTTCGATCGGTTCTTTAACTTTCTCCACAAGGAAGTAAGGTAGCTTCTTATTCGATTCTGTATAGAACTCTAGTACTTGTAGTTAGTTCTAACTAATCTAGTGATCTAGTTGTTGTTCTAGTCAAACGGAAGACATAAAACTCATTCATTAATTGGGATTGTATCTTTCATAGACTCAAAGCAATAGAAATCGCATGACTAAATCAATAAACGACTAATCTAGTTACTAAGGGCAATAGAAAGGTTAGTTTCAATCGATTCTTTCACTTTCTCCATAAGGAAGTAAGGGACCTTCTTATTCAATTGTGTATAGAACTCAAGTGCTTGTAGTTATTTCTAACTAATCTAGTGATCTAGTTGTTGTTCTAGACAAACGGAAGACATACAACTCATTCGTTACTTGGGATTGTGTCTTTCATCTACGCAAAGCAATAGAAAGTGGATGAATGAATCAATAAACAACTAATCTAGTTAGTAGCGGCAATAGAAATGTTAGTTTCAATCGATTCTTTAACTTTCTCCACAAGGAAGTAAGGGACCTTCTTATTTGATTGTGTATAGAACTCTAGTACTTGTAGTTAGTTCTAACTAATCTAGTGATCTAGTTGTTGTTCTAGTCAAATGGAAGACATACAACTCATTCATTACATGGGATTGTATCTTTTATAGACTCAAAGAATAGAAATCGCATGACTGAATCAATAAACAACTAATCTAGTTAGTAAGGGCAATAGAAAGTTTAGTTTCAATCGATTCTTTAACTTTCTCCATAAGGAAGTAAGAGACCTTCTTATTCAATTTTGTATAGAACTCAAGTGCTTGTAGTTATTTCTAACTAATCTAGTGATCTAGTTGTTGTTCTAGACAAACGGAAGACATACAACTCATTCATTACCTGGTATTGTATCTTTCATCTACTCAAAGAAATAGAAAGTGGATAAATGAATCAATAAAGAACTAATCTAGTTGGTAGCGGCAATACAAAGGTTAGTTTGAATCGATTCTTTAACTTTCTCCATAAGGAAGTAAGAGAGCTTCTTATTCGATTGTGTATAGAACTCTAGTACTTGTAGTTAGGTCTAACTAATCTAGTGATCTAGTTGTTGTTCTAGACAAAAGGAAGACGTACAACTCATTCATTATTTAGGTTTGTATCATTCCTCTACTCAAAGCAATAGAAAGTGGATGAATGAATCAATACACAACTAATGTAGTTAGTAGCGGCGATACAAAGGTTAGTTTTAAATCAATTCTTTAACTTTCTCCATAAGGAAGTGACGGTGCTTCTTATTCGATTGTGTATAGAACTCTAGTACTGTTGTTAGTTCTAACTAATCTAGTGATCTAGTTGTTGTTCTAGATAAACGGAAGAGATACAACTCATTCTTTACTAGGGATTGTATCTTTCATCTACTTAATGCAATAGAAAGTGGAGGAATTAATTAAGAAACAACTAATCTAGTTAGTGTAAGAAAATATGGTCAGAGTTACCCCTAGGGTACGCAGCGGAATTTCAAAAAAAATCTTAACATGCAGGTTAATTGATCATGCATATAACGTATATAATAAACACATTAATCAGAAGACTTACAATACTCCGAAAGCAAGAATAGGTATTGAATCGATATGCCAATCGATGAAGTCTTCGTAATAGTCCGGTGAATCTTCTCCTGCGTCGAAGTCGAAGATATCTGCAATACTTTGATTATCTACAAGACAATAAAAGTTAGTTTCCAGCTCTTTGAACCTCAACCTTGGTATCCACGGATGAACAACTTATCGAAAGAATGTTAGGATATTCTTTATGTGGCCAAGAAGATGGGGCGGCGATTTTCCTCCGGTGGAGAGTGGCACGCGCGGCTACGGTATAGAGGTAGGGGAGAGCTTTTTATTTTCTCTAAGAAGGTAGAATAATTCTCTAAGAATTCGGCATTGAAAAAGGTCTCTAATGACCTACTTATATAGTAGTCAATAGAAGCCTAAAGAAGATTATTTTAGACTTCATGAAGGAATAAGAGCTCTAATTCTTATTGCCCAAGGAAACCAAATTAAGTCTAGATTCATTCCCAATTAAGTTAGAACTCAATTAGAAATATCTAACTTAACCCTTGACTTCTAATATGGGAAGGAATCGAAACTCCCTCACATACAACTACTGCACGCGGCCGGCCAAGGGGGTATGTGGGTCCCAATTTTGGGACCCACTTATAATTCGAAGGCAATTCAAACTCTAAGTAGATTTTTCCCATGTGCATATATTAATTATAAATTAATATATCCTTTCAAATCAAACCTCTATTATATTTCCAAAATATAATATTTAATTGTATTTACATAAAATACAATTAATCAATCAATTCAATTAATAATTCCAAATTATCAATTGAGCCACAAATAATTATAATTAATTTCAAATCAATTATAATTCATCAATCACAATTAATTCTAAATTAATTGGGATTCCATCTTCAAGAATATTCGGATAAGCTGAATCACCACATAGTCTGACCCATAGGGCCTCATTGTATTAAGCAAGCGCTACACTAGGCAACATGGAATTCCTAGACTGTTCCATTTGCAATATTAATACATGAGGACGTTTGAGAGGTTTCTCAAAGCAAACCCTTTCGTTGTGAAGTCTGTTGCGCTCAACGCGGCGATGGTAACGTCCCTTCATCTGACTGACTCGAATGCATCTAGGATCGATGATGTGTCTATCCCAATAATACATCCACGGGCATCTTCAGTGAGTTGCTTGGTGAATCCAATATCTATTATGACTATCATAATAATATTGATACGCTGGCCAGGGGTTTAACCAATCACAACTATGAACGACTACGAGCAGTGCTCTCCTGTGCTACACGTGATAGATGAATCCTTTACAAAATCACTTATCACCCCCATTTGTATGTAGCCATAATCCTGGATCGTGTTTTGGGCCAACTGCTTATTCAGAGCTGATATCGACGGGTCCACCAAGGATATGGGGCAACAAATGTGATGATAAAGTCCTGTAAGTCCAAAGGACGACTGGCATCACTTCGACAACTTTCTGGTTCCCATAGACACTTCGGTGTAGAGTATACATCGATGGGAGTTTCCGGTGGGTACTTCCATTGTTCGATAATCACCCTTCGAACAACTATGCGGAGTTATGTGAACGTTTCTAGATTGTCTAACAATCCGTTCCGTGGTCGTGGGATCGGCTCACACTTGCTCTAACAAGTATAACCTCCACGCATACTAGTCTCACCTGGTTCATTTAGACCCCTACATCCGAGATGAACCTCGACTAGGGAGAGTTTGGGATAGATGATAATGATAGTGTATATGTCCTAGAGACATTCTTTATTAAAGGCATGCAACCCTTGTTAAGGGCATATATGTACTATTACACAGGTCAATGTAATATAATATATCTTTGTTTGTTTGACTAATGAGTGTCGCTTTCATATTTATATTACACCGGGCATAAAGCATGTCATATCTCTATTCCTGTCTGTATTGATATCAAACATGCCCCCTCGGATAGATGACCGATCACACAGATAGTGAGAGCTATGTGAGTTATCATCTATCCCAAACTCTCCCTAGTCGAGGTTCATCTCGGATGTAGGGGTCTGAATGAACCAACTAAGACTAGTATGCGTGGAGGTTATACTTGTTAGAGCAAGTGTGAGTTGATCCCACGGCCACGGAACGGATTGTTGGACAATCAAGAAATGTTCCCATAACTCCGCATAGTTGTTCGAAGGGTGATTACCGAACAATGGAAGTAACCCCCGAAAACTCCCATCGATGTATACTCTACACCAAAGTGTCTATGGGAACCGAAAAGTTGTCGAAGTGATGCCAGTCGTCCTTTGGACTTACAGGACTTTATCATCACATTTGTTGCCCCATATCCTTGGTGGACCCGTCGATGTCAGCTCTGAATAAGCAGTTGACCCAAAACACGATTCAGGATTATGGCTACATACAAATGGGGGTGATAAGTGATTTTGTGAGGGATTCATCTCTCACGTGTAGCACAGGAGAGCACTGCTCGTAGTCGTTCATAGTTGTGATTGGTTAAACCCCTGGCCAGCGTATCAATATTATTATGATAGTCATAATAGATATTGGATTCACCAAGCAACTCACTGAAGACGCCCGTGGATGTATTATTGGGATAGACACATCATCGATCCTAGATGCATTCGAGTCAGTCAGATGAAGGGACGTTACCATCGCCGCGTTGAGCGCAACAGACTTCACAACGAAAGGGTTTGCTTTGAGAAACCTCTCAAACGTCCTCATGTATTAATATTGCAAATGGAACCGTCTAGGAATTCCATGTTGCCTAGTGTATCACTTGCTTAAAACAATGAGGCCTTATGGGTCACACTATGCGGTGATTCAGCTTATCCGAATATCCTTGAAGATGGAATTGCAATTAATTTAGAATTAATTGTGATTGATGAATTATAATTGATTTGGAATTAATTATAATAATTTGTGGCTCAATTAATAATTTGGAATTATTAATTGAATTAACTGATTAATTGTATTTTATGTAAATACAATTAAAGATTATATTTTAGAAACATAATAGAGGTTTGATTTGAAAGGATATGTTAATTTAGAATTAATATATGCACATGGGCAAAATCTACTTGGAGTTTGAATTGCCTTAGAATTATAAATGGGTCCCAAAATCGGGACCCACCTATCCCCCTTAGACGCGCGCGCGACCAACAGTAGTAGTAGGGGAAGGAGTTCGACTCCTTCCTCTATTAGAAGTGAAGGGATAAGTTAGATTTTCCAGATTGAGTTCTAATTTGATTCGGAATGAATATAGACTTGAATTGGTTTCCTTGTGCAATAAGAATTAGATTCTTATTCCTTTATGAAGTCTAATTGATTATTCTTTAGGCTTCTATTGACTACTATATATATTAGACTATTAGAGAGCTTTTAACATGGTTGAATACAGTTGATTGAAGATCACTCTGAATCATTCTTTCTACCAGTTTTCTCATAAGCCGCGCGCGCCACTCCCACCGGAGGAAAATTGTCGCCCCATCTTCTTGGCCACATAAAGAATATCCTAGCATTCATCCGTGGATACCAAGATTGAGGTTCAAAGAGCTGGAAACTAATTTTTATTGTCTTGCAGATAATCAAAGTATTGCAGATATCTTCGACTTCGACGAAGGAGAAGATTCACCGGATTATTACGAAGACTTCATCCATTGGCGTATCGATTCAATACCTATTCTTGCTTTTGTTGTATTGTAAGACTTCTAATTAATGTGTTTGATATATACGCTATATGCATGATCAATTAATCTGCATGTTAAGAAAATTTCTAAAATTCCGCTGCGTACCCTAGGGGTAACTCTGACCATATTTTCTTACAGTGGTATCAGAGCGAGGTTAATTGATTACGTATATACATATATATGATATGTGATTTTGTAGTTTGTGTGGATGCAATTGATTCTATGATTGATTCGATTTTCAAAAGTTTTGTTTTTATGTAAATTTAGAATTTATATTTTCAAAAAATAAAAAATTTACACACCGCCGCCAGCGGGACGTAGGCGCCCGTGTCTGCGTGCCGCAGGCGGCCGCATGCACCCTAGGGCACGGGATCTCCCGTCCCCGTATATTATATATATATATATATATATATATATATATATATATATATATATATATATATATATATATATATATATATATATATATATATATATATATATATATATATATATATATATATATCTATATATATTTTCGGGTTGGATCCAAAATCGAATTTTGGAAATTTTGAGGATTGAATTTTATATTTTGAATATAAATATAATTTAATTGTAATTATTGTTAACTAGAGGGGTTAAATTTAATTAGTATTAGGTCAAGGGGCTTATTTGTGATTTATCAATTTATTGTTTATTACAAATAAGTGTTCTACTTTTGAATTTTAAATTTAACACCTCCGAGGTTTTAAATTACAATTGAATCCTTTGGGTTTTCGAAAATTGCTACTTGGTCAATAGAATTTTCGATTTTTCAATCTAGTCCAAATTTTCAATTTTTCATAGAGATTATAAGTATGGGTTATAATTTTCATAATGAATTATTAAGTCATTTGGCATCCACATAGGCTACTATTTGTTTGTTTGCTCAATATTCTATTGTTTGACAATGCATGTTTAAATATCACGTATTTTACTTTCCGTTCGACCGCTATGCATGCGAGGGTAGGCGGCGTCCTCTTATTTGTCGGACCGCATATTTTTTATGTATGGGTAGGCGGCGCCCATTATGTGCTTGACCGCGTTTAGAACTAGAATGGATAGGCGACATCCATTACGTGTGGACCGCTCATGCATAATGGGTAGGCGGCGCCCTTATTTGTTTGTAGATAACTAATAACAACCCTCAAGCTACAAACCCCAACCAATATAAGTGCAGAAATATGTACACGTATATGTTTCTGAGATGCTTTCCATGGGGTGCTTTAATTCTGAACTTTCATTGTGTTTCCGTGTATTGGCGACCTCGTCTTGCAGACTCGCAGTGATCGTCAGATTAGAATAAGCCTATGGTTATAACTTACTGCATATTGTATTTAGCGACCTCGATAGGTACAATATGTAGAGCATCAGGTTAAATTAGATTTAACACCCAGGAGTTGCGTGACGCAATTGGATAGTCCTACCTGTCATATTATGTTATGCGACCAGCCCCCGTTGGAGTATAGCATAGTATGAATTTGGATCTTGGCCTGTAACATCCCGTATTTTTTTTTCTATTTAATTTTTTTAAAATTAATTAATTATCTGAGTAATTTAATTATTCAGTTTTTAATTAATTCCTCTCCCGTTCTCGATTTCGAATTTAGAAGACTTCATTGTGTAGGTGGACAGGTTTTTTTCTTCTCTCGTCTTGGGCTAAGGGACCTTCATCTCCACCTTTACAAGAGTCCAGTCTCGATTTAGTCCAATTTGTCCAAGCCCATTCTTTTGGCCCATCTCTACTAAAACCTAGACCTACCATTATTGTCATCTTTCCCACTACCCCTCACTTTCACGCCACCAGAGTAAATCTGAAAGAAAAATAAAACTTCCTCCTCTTTATTTCATCATCATCGACCATCATCATCACATCTCTATCATCATTCCTTCATCTTCTTCAATCATCCTTTTTATCATCACCTTATTTCATCATCACGCGCCCGTCACCATAGTCATCATCATCGTAAATCATCACCACCATCGGATCTCATCTCCACTCCGATCCGTTCCCGTTCCGTCCCGTGCCGATTCTGTCCGTCCAGCTCTGTACCGGATCCATTTCTGTTCCAATTCACTTGCCCTCTGCGTCTCATTTCGGGTGAGATCTCGCTATGCTCTGTTTTGTGTTTTCCTTTCTTTTTTTTTTCGTTTCTTTTTCTCATTTTTGGACAATTTTGAGGATTGAATTTCTGGCCGTATGAATCATTCTCCCCTGAACCCTAGCTAGGACCTTGTTCGAAATTTGGGACTTACACTAGGGTGGTTTGACTTTGGGGTTGACTGGTGTGACCATTCGAGACTTTTGAATTCTGAAATTGTTGTGTTGACCGAATCGAACTTGTAAGACTGAACTGGACCGATTTAGAATGGTTGAGACTGACCTTGTTGTGTTTTGGTTTCGTTCGGACCTTGTTGTTATGTTTTAGATCATGTGGGGGTTAATTTGTGAAAACTGGAAACTGTGAGGACTTAGTTGCAATTAGGTTTGACCAAGGTTGACTGACTGTGAACTAATTTAAGAGAGTTTCGACTTGTGAGAAGTGATATGTTAATGTTCTTAAACTGGTGGGGTTTAAATGTGGTTTCTTTTTTTGAAAAGGACTTTTCTACAATTACTGTTTTGAGGGTAAATTAGTAATTTCACAATCTCTTGCCTAAACTGTTAAACTGAGTTTCTTTTTAGGACTGTTCTAAAGTTTATAGACACTGTAGTACTGTTTTACAAATTACTGTGAGGGTATTTTGGTAATTATGAAATCTGGTTTTTAAAAATGTTATCTTAAAGCTAGTAAAGTTACTAGTTCTTGTCTTGGTGAAGTTGGGTAGTTAATTACCCTCTACCTTAGTTGGTTAAGGGTGGTGTGACTAACTTAGAGGTCCCGAGTTTGAGCCCCTCCCTCGCCACTTCTCCTCCGATCTTTTATTTTCATCCATTTAGCTTTTGTTCGATTTCTAGTTAGTAACTAGATACTTCATGTTTAGGTGCTCCGTTCACTAGCCATTAGTTCGTTGTGCGTTGTGGACCTTTGCTGGCAAGCTTAAGGTGAGTGTTCACCCCTAAACTTATCTATTTGCGAAAAACTGGAAGGCTATGTGACTATCTGTATCTATTACTATATATTCTGTTATAATGTATGCTTCCGCGTAAAAATAACTAACTCCTAAGTATAGTATGACTATTTACTTAGCTTTCTTTGTTGCTACTCTGTTCTGGATTAACTCTTCTGCAGGAACACTTCTCGATGTTTTGAGATACGATTGTTATTGTCTATTTGTGATTGTTATTGTCTATTTGTTTTGTATCTGTATCTGTTGTGTCTGTTTTTGTGTGACCGGTCGATTAGGTCGTAACTAGGTAGGCTTGGGTAGTAGAGGACTATCGGGTTTGCTTAGTTATTGCCTAGTCTAATCCCTTCTAGGCGCGAGACAGAAGTCGTTGAGGTCTATTAGGGTCGTAGGTTCTGTTTCCCCAAAGTACACGGGGGTTTCTGTTTCTGTCCGGAGTTGTATACCCTCTGGAGGGGGAGCTATAAGGGCAATCTGGGAGTAGGAGTAATAAGGCGGGCTGCACCAACGGACTTCAACTTATCTGTTCTGTCTTTCTGTTATGATATCTGTTCTTTTTGCTATTTTATTTGCTGCAAAGGATTTTGTTTTCAAACTGTTTACTTTTCTTTTGTTAACTTAGAACCTCACTGAGATCCTTTATCTCACGCTCTCTTTGTTTTCAAAAATTCCTTCCTTCCAGATACTACTGAGGATGCACGCGAGTAGGATGCCAGCGACTGAGAGAAGGGTATGGGATGACTTTGGGGATTTGTGTTTGTTTTTAAAATAAGATGAAGAACCTTTTTATTTTTTTCACTAGTCGTTATTCTTTTGACTTCTAGGTTACCGTTGGATTTCTACCTGATTCTGTTAGCGCTATGGCGCCAAATATTGTTGTGACATTTATTGCCGACCGTTATTTTAAAATTATTTTGGATTTTCTCTTTTCAAGAAATTTATTCGTTTTAAAAACCGATATCGTTACAGTTGGTATAAGAGCTTGAGTTCAAACTCGAGCTTGCTAGGATAGGGTGCGTGTGAGGGTCCAAGTCGCTGGATTAGATTGAGTAGTCTTCGTTCTGTCTCTTTTAAAGTTTGGTCTTCCACATTAACTCTGAACCGTCATGTTCGTCTGTTAACTGTCCTATTGTTCTGTCTTCTGTCTTCCGAAACTGTCGTGCTGTTCATTCTGTTTAACTTCTACTAAGTTCACAAGCTTCCTATTGCGGCTTTGTTCATTTTCTTTAAGGCGATAATATTGTTTCTTCTAAATGCATGAGTATTTGTTTAAAAGTATGTTTAATTACCACAATGTCATTAGTTGCATGCTTTAAGGTTTAAACACTTACTTATGCATTTATTTTACTTATTGAAGTTCATATATGTTCTTGCTTAGTTCTGTCATACTGTAGTCTACTGTTTAACCAAAGTCGACATAAATCACTGGCAAGCGGCTGACTGTTTGAGTGATTCGTGTTAACCGAGGTCAAATGACTGATCACTTTATGAGAGAACGCTTTTATTGCATGCTTAATGTTTATGAATCTTTTCTACAACATATGAATTTGCCACTTATGCTTTATCATTGCTTCTTCAATTTATGTCTGCCTTGCATGCTAGGTTAGACACACTCGAGGATTTACTTAGTGAGTAGTTGCTATCTTCCTTTTGACCCCCCTAGTTAGAATTAGACCTTGGTAATTTTGTTTACTTTCACGCGTCCCTTACTCGTTCACGCTACATTGACATAAGTTAGTGCCATAGTCCACGTTTGCGCATTTAGAAAGTCCCACTCGAGAAGGTTAATTTACGTTACTGATCTTAGACTAATTGCGATAGGATGGCTCCAACGAACAACACTCGCGCTACCAGCAGCAACAACCACACCGCCAATGATGCTATTGCACAAGAAGGTCGCAGCTTCAAATGCCTCCCGCCAAGTAGCAAGTGCGATCGCGTCGTCAATTATGCCACATCAAGAAACTCTAACGTTGTCGGCAGCTGAGAGGTTCGCTCGTTTCCACCCGGAAAGGTTTGAAGGATCACCCCACTCAAGGAAAGCTGAAGTGTGGATTGAGGGCATCGAGGATTTGTTTAGTATCTTGCACACCAACGCTGCACAAATGGTGGAGCTTGCAGTGTTTCAGCTCGATGGACTAGCACGCCGTTGGTGGGTCACCGTTGATGCACGATGGAGGAGAGAAGGAAAACCTCACACATGGGAGAATTTTGTGACGGAATTTGTGGACAAGTATGTTCCCCGTAATGTCCGTATGAGAAGAATTAGTGAGTTTGAAAAGTTGAGGCAAGGGAAGATGACGGTGTCCGAGTATGAACTTAAATTCACGAGATTGTTGAAGTATGTGCCACACCTCCAAAATGAAGAAATGGAAACGATGAGGTGCTTTGTACGAGGATTGAAGCCTAAGATCAAGTTCAACCTGTTTGGAATCGAGATGTCAACTTACGCGAAGGCCGTGGAAAGAGCTGCTGAAGTGGAGAACGGATAAGGAGAGCTTGAGAGCTATGAATCTCATCGATCTGGAAAAAGGGGTTCTGATCACGTGAGTGGCGAGGATCGTCCGTCCCCATCCAAGTGTCCTCGCAATCAGCGGGAAAGTCGACCCCGTCAACTCGATGATATTACCGGAGAGTCAACTAGCGTAAAGTGTAATTTCTGTGGAGGAACAACTCACGAGGAAGACAACTGCTGGAAGAAGAAGGGTGTGTTTGGCTTGTGGCAGCAAAGATCATAAGGTGCACAGATGTCCGAGGCGTCGCTCTCTAATTAAGGAAGGACGGCCTTGTAGCACGGTTTCGAAAAACCAAGGAGATGGTGCAACAACGAAGGTGAAGGTCTACAGTGGGGTTGGACATGAGGCTCGGTCAGTAAATGCTGCAAAAGGTACGCACGTTTGGACAAACCTCTTCTAAGTCGTGTGTGTTTATCGAACTGCACCTCTTTTGCTAGGATAGATTCATTTGAAGGTTAGGTACGGGCTTGTTGAGGACTTGTTACTTGGAAGCGTTTGGTTGTAGAGGTAGGCTCCGTTTCCTTTAGGCTAGTTTCGACTTTTATTAACTTTT
>JAHHQI010000321.1:0-36111 GCA_028274465.1 Plantago ovata | reverse complement strand
AGGTTAGTTTGATGGACTCTTTAATTGCTCATTAAGGAAGCAAGGAATATTCCTTATATTGATTGTGTATATAACTCTAGTACTTGTAGTTAGTTCTCTCCTATGTTTGCGGAAAGGGATATCGAACGGAACACTCTAATAGCAATCTAACTAATCTAGTGATCTAGTTTTTGTTCTAGATAAAGGGAAGACATACAACTCATTCTAACATGTGGATGGATCTTTCATCTACCTAAAGCAATAGAAAGTGAATGAATGAATCAATAGACAAATAGTCTAGTTTGTAAGGGTAATGGAAAGGTTAGTTTCAGCTATAGTACTTGTAGTTAGTTCTCTCCTATGTTTGAGGAAGGATATCATAATGGAAGACTCTAAATAGCAATCTAACTAATCTAGTGATCTAGTTTGTTGTTCTAGATAAAGGGAGACATACAACTCATTCTTTACATGGGATTGTATCTTTCATCTACCTAATGCAATAGAAAGTAATGAATGAATCAATAGACAACTAATCTAGTTTGTAAGGGTAATGGAAAGGTTAGTTTCAGCTATAGTACTTGTAGTTAGTTCTCTCCTATGTTTGAGGAAAGGGATATCATAATGGAACACTCTAAATAGCAATCTAACTAATCTAGTGATCTAGTAGTGGTTCTATACATACAACTCATTCTTTACATGGCATTGTATCTTTCATCTACATAAAGCAATAGAAAGTGGATGAATGAATCATCTAGTTGGTAAGCAAAATAGATAGGTTAGTTTCAATGGACTCTTTAACTTGCTCATTAAGGAAGCAAGGGAACTTCTTATTTGATTGTGTATATAACTCTAGTACTTGTAGTTAGTTCTCTCCTATGTTTGCGGAAAGGGATATCGTAACGGAACACTCTATATAGCAATCTAACTAATCTAGTGATCTAGTTGTTGTTCTAGATAAAGGGAATACATACAACTCATTCTAACATGTGATTGTATCTTTCATCTACCTAAAGCAATAGAAAGTGAATGAATGAATCAATAGACAAATAGTCTAGTTTGTAAGGGTAATGGAAAGGTTAGTTTCAGCTATAGTACTTGTAGTTAGTTCTCTCCTATGTTTGAGGAAATGGATATCATAATGGGAGACTCTAAATAGCAATCTAACTAATCTAGTGATCTAGTTGTTGTTTCTAGATAAAGGGAAGACATACAACTCATTCTTTACATGGGATTGTATCTTTCATCTACCTAATGCAATAGAAAGTGAATGAATGAATCAATAGACAACTAATCTAGTTTGTAAGGGTAATGAAAGGTTAGTTTCAGCTATACTACTTGTAGTTAGTTCTCTCCTATGTTTGAGGAAAGGGATATCGTAATGGAACACTCTAAATAGCAATCTAACTAATCTAGTGATCTAGTAGTTTTTCTGTACATACAACTCATTCTTTACATGGCATTGTATCTTTCATCTACATAAAGCAATAGAAAGTGGATGAATGAATCATCTAGTTAGTAAGCACAATAGATAGGTTAGTTTCAATGGACTATTTAACTTTCTCATTTAGGAAGCAAGGGAACTTCTTATTTGATTGTGTATATAAATCTAATACTTGTAGTTAGTTCTCTCCTATGTTTGCGTAAAGGGATATCATAACGGAACACTCTATATAGCAATCTAACTAATCTAGTGATCTAGTTGTTGTTCTTGATAAAGGAAGATATACAACTCATTCTTTACATGGGATTGTATCTTTCATCTACCTAATGCAATAGAAAGTGAATCAATGAATCAATAGACAACTAATCTAGTTTGTAAGGGTAATGGAAAGGTTAGTTTCAGCTATAGTACTTGTAGTTAGTTCTCTCCTATGTTTGAGGAAATGGATATCATAATGGGAGACTCTAAATAGCAATCTAACTAATCTAGTGATCTAGTTGTTGTTCTAGATAAAGGGAAGACATAAAACTCATTCTTTACATGGGATTGTATCTTTCATCTACCTAATGCAATAGAAAGTGATTGAATGAATCAATAGACAACTAATCTAGTTTGTAAGGGAAATGGAAAGGTTAGTTTCAGCTGTAGTAGTTGTAGTTAGTTCTCTCCTATGTTTGAGGAAAGGGATATCATAATGGAACACTCTAAATAGCAATGTAACTAATCTAGTGATCTAGTAGTTGTTCTGTACATACAACTCATTCTTTACATGGCATTGTATCTTTCATCTACATAAACAATAGAAAGTGGATGAATGAATCATCTAGTTAGTAAGCACTATAGATAGGTTAGTTTCAATGGACTATTTAACTTTCTCATTTAGGAAGCAAGGGAACTTCTTATTTGATTGTGTATATAACTCTAGTACTTGTAGTTAGTTCCGTCCTATGTTTGCGTAAAGGGATATCATAACGGAACACTCTATATAGCAATCTAACTAATCTAGTGATCTAGTTGTTGTTCTTGATAAAGGGAAGACATACAATTCATTCTTTACATGGGATTGTATCTTTCATCTACCTAATGCAATAGAAAGTGAATGAATGAATCAATAGACAACTAATCTAGTTTGTAAGGGTAATGGAAAGGTTAGTTTCAGCTATAGTACTTGTAGTTAGTTCTCTCCTATGTTTGAGGAAAGGGATATCATAATCGGAGACTCTAAATAGCAATCTAACTAATCTAGTAATCTAGTTGTTGTTCTAGATAAAGGGAAGACATACAACTCATTCTTTACATGGGATTGTATCTTTCATCTACCTAATGCAATAGAAAGTGAATGAATGAATCAATAGACAACTAATCTAGTTTGTAAGGGAAATGGAAAGGTTAGTTTCAGCTGTAGTACTTGTAGTTAGTTCTCTCCTATGTTTGAGGAAAGGGATATCATAATGGAACACTCTAAATAGCAATCTAACTAATCTAGTGATCTAGTAGTTGTTCTATACATACAACTCATTCTTTACATGGCATTGTATCTTTCATCTACATAAAACAATAGAAAGTGGATGAATGAATCATCTAGTTATTAAGCACAATAGATAGGTTAGTTTCAATGGACTATTTAACTTGCTCATTAAGGAAGCAAGGGAACTTCATATTTGATTGTGTGTATAACTCTAGTACTTGTAGTTAGTTCTCTCTTATGTTTGCGGAAAGGGATATAATAACGGAACACTTTACATAGCAATCTAACTAATCTAGTGATATAGTTGTTGTTCTAGATAAAGGGAAGACATACAACTCATTCTTTACATGGGATTGTATCTTTCATCTACCTAATGCAATAGAAAGTGACTGAATGAATCAATAGACAACTAATCTAGTTTGTAAGGGTAATGGAAAGGTTAGTTTCAGCTATAGTACTTGTAGTTAGTTCTCTCCTATGTTTGAGGAAAGGGATATGATAATGGGAGACTCTAAATAGCAATCTAACTAATCTAGTGATCTAGTTGTTGTTCTAGATAAGGGAAGACATACAACTCATTCTTTACATGGGATTGTATCTTTCATCTACCTAATGCAATAGAAAGTGAATGAATGAATCAATAGACAACTAATCTAGTTTGTAAGGGTAATGGAAAGGTTAGTTTCAGCTATAGTACTTGTAGTTAGTTCTCTCCTATGTTTGAGGAAAGGGATATCATAATGGAACACTCTAAATAGCAATCTAACTAATCTAGTGATCTAGTAGTTGTTCTGTACATACAACTCATTCTTTACATGGCATTGTATCTTTCATCTACATAAAGCAATGGAAAGTGGATGAATGAATCATCTAGCTAGTAAGCACAATAGATAGGTTAGTTTCAATGGACTATTTAACTTTCTCATTTAGGAAGCAAGGGAACTTCTTATTTGATTGTGTATATAACTCTAGTACTTGTAGTTAGTTCTCTCCTATGTTTGCGTAAAGGGATATCATAACGGAACACTCTATATAGCAATCTAACTAATCTAGTGATCTAGTTGTTGTTCTTGATAAAGGGAAGACATACAACTCATTCTTTACATGGGATTGTATCTTTCATATACCTAATGCAATAGAAAGTGAATGAATGAATCAATAGACAACTAATCTAGTTTGTAAGGGTAATGGAAAGGTTAGTTTCAGCTATAGTACTTGTAGTTAGTTCTCTCCTATGTTTGAGGAAAGGGATATCATAATGGGATACTCTAAATAGCAATCTAACTAATCTAGTGATCTAGTTGTTATTCTAGATAAAGGGAAGACATACAACTCATTCTTTACATGGGATTGTATCTTTCATCTACCTAATGCAATAGAAAGTGAATGAATGAATCAATAGACAACTAATCTAGTTTGTAAGGGAAATGGAAGGGTTAGTTTCAGCTGTAGTACTTGTAGTTAGTTCTCTCCTATGTTTGAGGAAAGGAATATGATAATGGAACACTCTAAATAGAAATCTAACTAATCTAGTGATCTAGTAGTTGTTCTGTACATACAACTCATTCTTTACATGGCATTGTATCTTTCATCTACATAAAGCAATAGAAAGTGGATGAATGAATCATCTAGTTAGTAAGCACAATAGATAGGTTAGTTTCAATGGACTATTTAACTTTCTCATTTAGGAAGCAAGGGAACTTCTTATTTGATTGTGTATATAACTCTAGTACTTGTAGTTAGTTCTCTCCTATGTTTGCGTAAAGGGATATCATAACGGAACACTCTATATAGCAATCTAACTAATCTAGTGATCTAGTTGTTGTTCTTGATAAAGGGAAGACATACAACTCATTCTTTACATGGGATTGTATCTTTCATCTACCTAATGCAATAGAAAGTGAATGAATGAATCAATAGACAACTAATCTAGTTTGTAAGGGTAATGGAAAGGTTAGTTTCAGCTATAGTACTTGTAGTTAGTTCTCTCCAATGTTTGAGGAAAGGGATATCATAATGGAACACTCTAAATAGCAATCTAACTAATCTAGTGATCTAGTAGTTTTTCTGTACATACAACTCATTCTTTACATGGCATTGTGTCTTTCATCTACATAAAGCAATAGAAAGTGGATGAAAGAATCATCTAGTTAGTAAGCACAATAGATAGGTTAGTTTCAATGGACTATTTAACTTTCTCATTTAGGAAGCAAGGGAACTTCTTATTTGATTGTGTATATAACTCTAGTACTTGATGTTAATTCTCTCCTATGTTCGCGTAAAGGGATATCATAACGGAACACTCTACATAGCAATCTAACAAATCTAGTGATCTTGTTGTTGTTCTAGATAAAGGGAAGACCTACAACTCATTCTTTACATGGGATTGTATCTTTCATCTACCTAAAGCAATATAAAGTGAATGAATGAATCAATAGACCACTAATCTAGTTTGTAAGGGTAATGGAAAGGTTAGTTTCAGCTATAGTACTCGTAGTTAGTTCTCTCCTATGTTTGAGGAAAGGGATATCATAATGGAACACTCTAAATAGCAATCTAACTAATCTAGTGATATAGTAGTTGTTCTACACACACAACTCATTCTTTACATGGCATTGTATCTTTCATCTACATAAAGAAATAGAAAGTTGATGAATGAATCATCGAGTTAGTAAGCAAAATAGATAGGTTAGTTTCAATGGACTCTTTAACTTGCTCATTAAGGAAGCAAGGGAACTTCATATTTGATTGTGTGTATAACTCTAGTACTTGTAATTAGTTCTCTCTTATGTTTGAAGAAAGGGATATAATAACGGAACACTTTACATAGCAATCTAACTAATCTAGTGATATAGTTGTTGTTCTAGATAAACGGAAGACATACAACTCATTCTTTACATGGGATTGTATCTTTCATCTACCTAATGCAATAGAAAGTGAATGTATGAATCAATAGACAACTAATCTAGTTTGTAAGGGTAATGGAAAGGTTAGTTTCAGCTATAGTACTTGTAGTTAGTTCTCTCCTATGTTTGAGGAAAGGGATATGATAATGGGAGACTCTAAATAGCAATCTAACTAATCTAGTGATCTAGTTGTTGTTCTAGATAGGGAAGACATACAACTCATTCTTTACATGGGATTGTATCTTTCATCTACCTAATGCAATAGAAAGTGAATGAATGAATCAACAGACAACTAATCTAGTTTGTAAGGGTAATGGAAAGGTTAGTTTCAGCTATAGTACTTGTAGTTAGTTCTCTCCTATGTTTGAGGAAAGGGATATCATAATGGGAGACTCTAAATAGCAATCTAACTAATCTAGTGATCTAGTTGTTGTTCTAGATAAAGGGAAGACATACAACTCATTCTTTACATGGGATTGTATCTTTCATCTACCTAATGCAATAGAAAGTGAATGAATGAATCAATAGACAACTAATCTAGTTTGTAAGGGTAATGGAAAGGTTAGTTTCAGCTATAGTACTTGTAGTTAGTTCTCTCCTATGTTTGAGGAAAGGGATATCATAATCGGAGACTCTAAATAGCAATCTAACTAATCTAGTAATCTAGTTGTTGTTCTAGATAAAGGGAAGACATACAACTCATTCTTTACATGGGATTGTATCTTTCATCTACCTAATGCAATAGAAAGTGAATGAATGAATCAATAGACAACTAATCTAGTTTGTAAGGGTAATGGAAAGGTTAGTTTCAGCTATAGTACTTGTAGTTAGTTCTCTCCTATGTTTGAGGAAAGGGATATCATAATGGGAGACTCTAAATAGCAATCTAACTAATCTAGTGATCTAGTTGTTGTTCTAGATAAAGGGAAGACATACAACTCATTCTTTACATGGGATTGTATCTTTCATCTACCTAATGCAATAGAAAGTGAATGAATGAATCAATAGACAACTAATCTAGTTTGTAAGGGTAATGGAAAGGTTAGTTTTAGCTATAGTACTTGTAGTTAGTTCTCTCCTATGTTTGAGGAAAGGGATATCATAATCGGAGACTCTAAATAGCAATCTAACTAATCTAGTAATCTAGTTGTTGTTCTAGATAAAGGGAAGACATACAACTCATTCTTTACATGGGATTGTATCTTTCATCTACCTAATGCAATAGAAAGTGAATGAATGAATCAATAGACAACTAATCTAGTTTGTAAGGGTAATGGAAAGGTTAGTTTCAGCTATAGTACTTGTAGTTAGTTCTCTCCTATGTTTGAGGAAAGGGATATCATAACGGAGACTCTAAATAGCAATCTAACTAATCTAGTGATCTAGTTGTTGTTCTAGATAAAGGGAAGACATACAACTCATTCTTTACATGGGATTGTATCTTTCATCTACCTAATGCAATAGAAAGTGAATGAATGAATCAATAGACAACTAATCTAGTTTGTAAGGGTAATGGAAAGGTTAGTTTCAGCTATAGTACTTGTAGTTAGTTCTCTCCTATGTTTGAGGAAAGGGATATCATAATGGAACACTCTAAATAGCAATCTAACTAATCTAGTGATCTAGTAGTTGTTCTATACATACAACTCATTCTTTACATGGCATTGTATCTTTCATCTACATAAAGCAATAGAAAGTGGATGAATGAATCATCTAGTTAGTAAGCACAATAGATAGGTTAGTTTCAATGGACTATTTAACTTGCTCATTAAGGAAGCAAGGGAACTTCTTATTTGATTGTGTATAACTCTAGTACTTGTAGTTAGTTCTCTCCTATGTTTGCGGAAAGGGATATCATAACGGAACACTCTATATAGCAATCTAACTAATCTAGTGATCTAGTTGTTGTTCTAGATAAAGGGAAGACATACAACTCATTCTTTACATGGGATTGTATCTTTCATCTACCTAATGCAATAGAAAGTGAATGAATGAATCAATAGACAACTAATCTAGTTTGTAAGGGTAATGGAAAGGTTAGTTTCAGCTATAGTACTTGTAGTTAGTTCTCTCCTATGTTTGAGGAAAGGGATATCATAATGGAACACTCTAAATAGCAATCTAACTAATCTAGTGATCTAGTTGTTGTTCTAGATAAAGGGAAGACATACAACTCATTCTTTACATGGGATTGTATCTTTCATCTACCTAAAGCAATAGAAAGTGAATGAATGAATCAATAGACAACTAATCTAGTTTGTAAGGGTAATGGAAAGGTTAGTTTCAGCTATAGTACTTGTAGTTAGTTCTCTCCTATGTTTGAGGAAAGGGATATCATAATGGAACACTCTAAATAGCAATCTAACTAATCTAGTGATCTAGTAGTTGTTCTATACATACAACTCATTCTTTACATGGCATTGTATCTTTCATCTACATAAAGCAATAGAAAGTGGATGAATGAATCATCTAGTTAGTAAGCACAATAGATAGGTTAGTTTCAATGGACTATTTAACTTGCTCATTAAGGAAGCAAGGGAACTTCTTATTTGATTGTGTATATAACTCTAGTACTTGTAGTTAGTTCTCTCCTATGTTTGCGGAAAGGGATATCATAACGGAACACTCTATATAGCAATCTAACTAATCTAGTGATCTAGTTGTTGTTCTAGATAAAGGGAAGACATACAACTCATTCTTTACATGGGATTGTATCTTTCATCTACCTAATGCAATAGAAAGTGAATGAATGAATCAATAGACAACTAATCTAGTTTGTAAGGGTAATGGAAAGGTTAGTTTCAGCTATAGTACTTGTAGTTAGTTCTCTCCTATGTTTGAGGAAAGGGATATCATAATGGACACTCTAAATAGCAATCTAACTAATCTAGTGATCTAGTTGTTGTTCTAGATAAAGGGAAGACATACAACTCATTCTTTACATGGGATTGTATCTTTCATCTACCTAATGCAATAGAAAGTGAATGAATGAATCAATAGACAACTAATCTAGTTTGTAAGGGTAATGGAAAGGTTAGTTTCAGCTATAGTACTTGTAGTTAGTTCTCTCCTATGTTTGAGGAAAGGGATATCATAATGGAACACTCTAAATAGCAATCTAACTAATCTAGTGATCTAGTAGTTGTTCTGTACATACAACTCATTCTTTACATGGCATTGTATCTTTCATCTACATAAAGCAATAGAAAGTGGATGAATGAATCATCTAGTTAGTAAGCACAATAGATAGGTTAGTTTCAATGGACTATTTAACTTTCTCATTTAGGAAGCAAGGGAACTTCTTATTTGATTGTGTATATAACTCTAGTACTTGTAGTTAGTTCTCTCCTATGTTTGCGGAAAGGGATATCATAACGGAACACTCTATATAGCAATCTAACTAATCTAGTGATCTAGTTGTTGTTCTAGATAAAGGGAAGACATACAACTCATTCTTTACATGGGATTGTATCTTTCATCTACCTAATGCAATAGAAAGTGAATGAATGAATCAATAGACAACTAATCTAGTTTGTAAGGGTAATGGAAAGGTTAGTTTCAGCTATAGTACTTGTAGTTAGTTCTCTCCTATGTTTGAGGAAAGGGATATCATAATGGAACACTCTAAATAGCAATCTAACTAATCTAGTGATCTAGTTGTTGTTCTAGATAAAGGGAAGACATACAACTCATTCTTTACATGGGATTGTATCTTTCATCTACCTAATGCAATAGAAAGTGAATGAATGAATCAATAGACAACTAATCTAGTTTGTAAGGGTAATGGAAAGGTTAGTTTCAGCTATAGTACTTGTAGTTAGTTCTCTCCTATGTTTGAGGAAAGGGATATCATAATGGAACACTCTAAATAGCAATCTAACTAATCTAGTGATCTAGTAGTTGTTCTGTACATACAACTCATTCTTTACATGGCATTGTATCTTTCATCTACATAAAGCAATAGAAAGTGGATGAATGAATCATCTAGTTAGTAAGCACAATAGATAGGTTAGTTTCAATGGACTATTTAACTTTCTCATTTAGGAAGCAAGGGAACTTCTTATTTGATTGTGTATATAACTCTAGTACTTGTAGTTAGTTCTCTCCTATGTTTGCGGAAAGGGATATCATAACGGAACACTCTATATAGCAATCTAACTAATCTAGTGATCTAGTTGTTGTTCTAGATAAAGGGAAGACATACAACTCATTCTTTACATGGGATTGTATCTTTCATCTACCTAATGCAATAGAAAGTGAATGAATGAATCAATAGACAACTAATCTAGTTTGTAAGGGTAATGGAAAGGTTAGTTTCAGCTATAGTACTTGTAGTTAGTTCTCTCCTATGTTTGAGGAAAGGGATATCATAATGGAACACTCTAAATAGCAATCTAACTAATCTAGTGATCTAGTAGTTTTCTGTACATACAACTCATTCTTTACATGGCATTGTATCTTTCATCTACATAAAGCAATAGAAAGTGGATGAATGAATCATCTAGTTAGTAAGCACAATAGATAGGTTAGTTTCAATGGACTATTTAACTTCTCATTTAGGAAGCAAGGGAACTTCTTATTTGATTGTGTATATAACTCTAGTACTTGTAGTTAGTTCTCTCCTATGTTTGCGGAAAGGGATATCATAACGGAACACTCTATATAGCAATCTAACTAATCTAGTGATCTAGTTGTTGTTCTAGATAAAGGGAAGACATACAACTCATTCTTTACATGGGATTGTATCTTTCATCTACCTAATGCAATAGAAAGTGAATGAATGAATCAATAGACAACTAATCTAGTTTGTAAGGGTAATGGAAAGGTTAGTTTCAGCTATAGTACTTGTAGTTAGTTCTCTCCTATGTTTGAGGAAAGGGATATCATAATGGAACACTCTAAATAGCAATCTAACTAATCTAGTGATCTAGTAGTTTTTCTGTACATACAACTCATTCTTTACATGGCATTGTATCTTTCATCTACATAAAGCAATAGAAAGTGGATGAATGAATCATCTAGTTAGTAAGCACAATAGATAGGTTAGTTTCAATGGACTATTTAACTTTCTCATTTAGGAAGCAAGGGAACTTCTTATTTGATTGTGTATATAACTCTAGTACTTGTAGTTAGTTCTCTCCTATGTTTGCGGAAAGGGATATCATAACGGAACACTCTACATAGCAATCTAACTAATCTAGTGATCTAGTTGTTGTTCTAGATAAAGGGAAGACATACAACTCATTCTTTACATGGGATTGTATCTTTCATCTACCTAAAGCAATAGAAAGTGAATGAATGAATCAATAGACAACTAATCTAGTTTGTAAGGGTAATGGAAAGGTTAGTTTCAGCTATAGTACTTGTAGTTAGTTCTCTCCTATGTTTGAGGAAAGGGATATCATAATGGAACACTCTAAATAGCAATCTAACTAATCTAGTGATCTAGTAGTTGTTCTACACACACAACTCATTCTTTACATGGCATTGTATCTTTCATCTACATAAAGCAATAGAAAGTGATGAATGAATCATCTAGTTAGTAAGCAAATAGATAGGTTAGTTTCAATGGACTTTTAACTTGCTCATTAAGGAAGCAAGGGAACTTCTTATTTGATTGTGTATATAACTCTAGTACTTGTAGTTAGTTCTCTCCTATGTTTGCGAAAGGGATATCATAACGGAACACTCTATATAGCAATCTAACTAATCTAGTGATCTAGTTGTTGTTCTAGATAAAGGGAAGACATACAACTCATTCTTTACATGGGATTGTATCTTTCATCTACCTAATGCAATAGAAAGTGAATGAATGAATCAATAGACAACTAATCTAGTTTGTAAGGGTAATGGAAAGGTTAGTTTCAGCTATAGTACTTGTAGTTAGTTCTCTCCTATGTTTGAGGAAAGGGATATCATAATGGACACTCTAAATAGCAATCTAACTAATCTAGTGATCTAGTTGTTGTTCTAGATAAAGGGAAGACATACAACTCATTCTTTACATGGGATTGTATCTTTCATCTACCTAATGCAATAGAAAGTGAATGAATGAATCAATAGACAACTAATCTAGTTTGTAAGGGTAATGGAAAGGTTAGTTTCAGCTATAGTACTTGTAGTTAGTTCTCTCCTATGTTTGAGGAAAGGGATATCATAATGGAACACTCTAAATAGCAATCTAACTAATCTAGTGATCTAGTTGTTGTTCTAGATAAAGGGAAGACATACAACTCATTCTTTACATGGGATTGTATCTTTCATCTACCTAATGCAATAGAAAGTGAATGAATGAATCAATAGACAACTAATCTAGTTTGTAAGGGTAATGGAAAGGTTAGTTTCAGCTATAGTACTTGTAGTTAGTTCTCTCCTATGTTTGAGGAAAGGGATATCATAATGGGACACTCTAATAGCAATCTAACTAATCTAGTGATCTAGTTGTTGTTCTAGATAAAGGGAAGACATACAACTCATTCTTTACATGGGATTGTATCTTTCATCTACCTAATGCAATAGAAAGTGAATGAATGAATCAATAGACAACTAATCTAGTTTGTAAGGGTAATGGAAAGGTTAGTTTCAGCTATAGTACTTGTAGTTAGTTCTCTCCTATGTTTGAGGAAAGGGATATCATAATGGAACACTCTAAATAGCAATCTAACTAATCTAGTGATCTAGTAGTTGTTCTGTACATACAACTCATTCTTTACATGGCATTGTATCTTTCATCTACATAAAGCAATAGAAAGTGGATGAATGAATCATCTAGTTAGTAAGCAAAATAGATAGGTTAGTTTCAATGGACTCTTTAACTTGCTCATTAAGGAAGCAAGGGAACTTCTTATTTGATTGTGTATATAACTCTAGTACTTGTAGTTAGTTCTCTCCTATGTTTGCGGAAAGGGATATCATAACGGAACACTCTACATAGCAATCTAACTAATCTAGTGATCTAGTTGTTGTTCTAGATAAAGGAAGACATACAACTCATTCTTTACATGGGATTGTATCTTTCATCTACCTAATGCAATAGAAAGTGAATGAATGAATCAATAGACAACTAATCTAGTTTGTAAGGGTAATGGAAAGGTTAGTTTCAGCTATAGTACTTGTAGTTAGTTCTCTCCTATGTTTGAGGAAAGGGATATCATAATGGAACACTCTAAATAGCAATCTAACTAATCTAGTGATCTAGTTGTTGTTCTAGATAAGGGAAGACATACAACTCATTCTTTACATGGGATTGTATCTTTCATCTACCTAAAGCAATAGAAAGTGAATGAATGAATCAATAGACAACTAATCTAGTTTGTAAGGGTAATGGAAAGGTTAGTTTCAGCTATAGTACTTGTAGTTAGTTCTCTCCTATGTTTGAGGAAAGGGATATCATAATGGAACACTCTAAATAGCAATCTAACTAATCTAGTGATCTAGTTGTTGTTCTAGATAAAGGGAAGACATACAACTCATTCTTTACATGGGATTGTATCTTTCATCTACCTAATGCAATAGAAAGTGAATGAATGAATCAATAGACAACTAATCTAGTTTGTAAGGGTAATGGAAAGGTTAGTTTCAGCTATAGTACTTGTAGTTAGTTCTCTCCTATGTTTGAGGAAAGGGATATCATAATGGGACACTCTAAATAGCAATCTAACTAATCTAGTGATCTAGTTGTTGTTCTAGATAAAGGGAAGACATACAACTCATTCTTTACATGGGATTGTATCTTTCATCTACCTAATGCAATAGAAAGTGAATGAATGAATCAATAGACAACTAATCTAGTTTGTAAGGGTAATGGAAGGTTAGTTTCAGCTATAGTACTTGTAGTTAGTTCTCTCCTATGTTTGAGGAAAGGGATATCATAATGGAACACTCTAAATAGCAATCTAACTAATCTAGTGATCTAGTAGTTTTTCTGTACATACAACTCATTCTTTACATGGCATTGTATCTTTCATCTACATAAAGCAATAGAAAGTGGATGAATGAATCATCTAGTTAGTAAGCACAATAGATAGGTTAGTTTCAATGGACTATTTAACTTTCTCATTTAGGAAGCAAGGGAACTTCTTATTTGATTGTGTATATAACTCTAGTACTTGTAGTTAGTTCTCTCCTATGTTTGCGTAAAGGGATATCATAACGGAACACTCTATATAGCAATCTAACTAATCTAGTGATCTAGTTGTTGTTCTTGATAAAGGGAAGACATACAACTCATTCTTTACATGGGATTGTATCTTTCATCTACCTAATGCAATAGAAAGTGAATGAATGAATCAATAGACAACTAATCTAGTTTGTAAGGGTAATGGAAAGGTTAGTTTCAGCTATAGTACTTGTAGTTAGTTCTCTCCTATGTTTGAGGAAAGGGATATCATAATGGGAGACTCTAAATAGCAATCTAACTAATCTAGTGATCTAGTTGTTGTTCTAGATAAAGGGAAGACATACAACTCATTCTTTACATGGGATTGTATCTTTCATCTACCTAATGCAATAGAAAGTGAATGAATGAATCAATAGACAACTAATCTAGTTTGTAAGGGTAATGGAAAGGTTAGTTTCAGCTATAGTACTTGTAGTTAGTTCTCTCCTATGTTTGAGGAAAGGGATATCATAATGGAACACTCTAAATAGCAATCTAACTAATCTAGTGATCTAGTAGTTGTTCTGTACATACAACTCATTCTTTACATGGCATTGTATCTTTCATCTACATAAAGCAATAGAAAGTGGATGAATGAATCATCTAGTTAGTAAGCACAATAGATAGGTTAGTTTCAATGGACTATTTAACTTTCTCATTTAGGAAGCAAGGGAACTTCTTATTTGATTGTGTATATAACTCTAGTACTTGTAGTTAGTTCTCTCCTATGTTTGCGGAAAGGGATATCATAACGGAACACTCTAATAGCAATCTAACTAATCTAGTGATCTAGTTGTTGTTCTAGATAAAGGGAAGACATACAACTCATTCTTTACATGGGATTGTATCTTTCATCTACCTAATGCAATAGAAAGTGAATGAATGAATCAATAGACAACTAATCTAGTTTGTAAGGGTAATGGAAAGGTTAGTTTCAGCTATAGTACTTGTAGTTAGTTCTCTCCTATGTTTGAGGAAAGGGATATCATAATGGAACACTCTAAATAGCAATCTAACTAATCTAGTGATCTAGTAGTTGTTCTGTACATACAACTCATTCTTTACATGGCATTGTATCTTTCATCTACATAAAGCAATAGAAAGTGGATGAATGAATCATCTAGTTAGTAAGCACAATAGATAGGTTAGTTTCAATGGACTATTTAACTTTCTCATTTAGGAAGCAAGGGAACTTCTTATTTGATTGTGTATATAACTCTAGTACTTGTAGTTAGTTCTCTCCTATGTTTGCGGAAAGGGATATCATAACGGAACACTCTATATAGCAATCTAACTAATCTAGTGATCTAGTTGTTGTTCTAGATAAAGGGAAGACATACAACTCATTCTTTACATGGGATTGTATCTTTCATCTACCTAAAGCAATAGAAAGTGAATGAATGAATCAATAGACAACTAATCTAGTTTGTAAGGGTAATGGAAGGTTAGTTTCAGCTATAGTACTTGTAGTTAGTTCTCTCCTATGTTTGAGGAAAGGGATATCATAATGGAACACTCTAAATAGCAATCTAACTAATCTAGTGATCTAGTAGTTGTTCTGTACATACAACTCATTCTTTACATGGCATTGTATCTTTCATCTACATAAAGCAATAGAAAGTGGATGAATGAATCATCTAGTTAGTAAGCACAATAGATAGGTTAGTTTCAATGGACTATTTAACTTTCTCATTTAGGAAGCAAGGGAACTTCTTATTTGATTGTGTATATAACTCTAGTACTTGTAGTTAGTTCTCTCCTATGTTTGCGGAAAGGGATATCATAACGGAACACTCTAAATAGCAATCTAACTAATCTAGTGATCTAGTTGTTGTTCTAGATAAAGGGAAGACATACAACTCATTCTTTACATGGGATTGTATCTTTCATCTACCTAATGCAATAGAAAGTGAATGAATGAATCAATAGACAACTAATCTAGTTTGTAAGGGTAATGGAAAGGTTAGTTTCAGCTATAGTACTTGTAGTTAGTTCTCTCCTATGTTTGAGGAAAGGGATATCATAATGGAACACTCTAAATAGCAATCTAACTAATCTAGTGATCTAGTAGTTGTTCTGTACATACAACTCATTCTTTACATGGCATTGTATCTTTCATCTACATAAAGCAATAGAAAGTGGATGAATGAATCATCTAGTTAGTAAGCACAATAGATAGGTTAGTTTCAATGGACTATTTAACTTTCTCATTTAGGAAGCAAGGGAACTTCTTATTTGATTGTGTATATAACTCTAGTACTTGTAGTTAGTTCTCTCCTATGTTTGCGTAAAGGGATATCATAACGGAACACTCTATATAGCAATCTAACTAATCTAGTGATCTAGTTGTTGTTCTAGATAAAGGGAAGACATACAACTCATTCTTTACATGGGATTGTATCTTTCATCTACCTAAGCAATAGAAAGTGAATGAATGAATCAATAGACAACTAATCTAGTTTGTAAGGGTAATGGAAAGGTTAGTTTCAGCTATAGTACTTGTAGTTAGTTCTCTCCTATGTTTGAGGAAAGGGATATCATAATGGAACACTCTAAATAGCAATCTAACTAATCTAGTGATCTAGTAGTTTTTCTATACATACAACTCATTCTTTACATGGCATTGTATCTTTCATCTACATAAAGCAATAGAAAGTGGATGAATGAATCATCTAGTTAGTAAGCACAATAGATAGGTTAGTTTCAATGGACTATTTAACTTCTCATTTAGGAAGCAAGGGAACTTCTTATTTGATTGTGTATATAACTCTAGTACTTGTAGTTAGTTCTCTCCTATGTTTGCGTAAAGGGATATCATAACGGAACACTCTATATAGCAATCTAACTAATCTAGTGATCTAGTTGTTGTTCTAGATAAAGGGAAGACATACAACTCATTCTTTACATGGGATTGTATCTTTCATCTACCTAATGCAATAGAAAGTGAATGAATGAATCAATAGACAACTAATCTAGTTTGTAAGGGTAATGGAAAGGTTAGTTTCAGCTATAGTACTTGTAGTTAGTTCTCTCCTATGTTTGAGGAAAGGGATATCATAATGGAACACTCTAAATAGCAATCTAACTAATCTAGTGATCTAGTAGTTGTTCTGTACATACAACTCATTCTTTACATGGCATTGTATCTTTCATCTACATAAAGCAATAGAAAGTGGATGAATGAATCATCTAGTTAGTAAGCACAATAGATAGGTTAGTTTCAATGGACTATTTAACTTTCTCATTTAGGAAGCAAGGGAACTTCTTATTTGATTGTGTATATAACTCTAGTACTTGTAGTTAGTTCTCTCCTATGTTTGCGGAAAGGGATATCATAACGGAACACTCTATATAGCAATCTAACTAATCTAGTGATCTAGTTGTTGTTCTAGATAAAGGGAAGACATACAACTCATTCTTTACATGGGATTGTATCTTTCATCTACCTAAAGCAATAGAAAGTGAATGAATGAATCAATAGACAACTAATCTAGTTTGTAAGGGTAATGGAAAGGTTAGTTTCAGCTATAGTACTTGTAGTTAGTTCTCTCCTATGTTTGAGGAAAGGGATATCATAATGGAACACTCTAAATAGCAATCTAACTAATCTAGTGATCTAGTAGTTGTTCTATACATACAACTCATTCTTTACATGGCATTGTATCTTTCATCTACATAAAGCAATAGAAAGTGGATGAATGAATCATCTAGTTAGTAAGCACAATAGATAGGTTAGTTTCAATGGACTATTTAACTTTCTCATTTAGGAAGCAAGGGAACTTCTTATTTGATTGTGTATATAACTCTAGTACTTGTAGTTAGTTCTCTCCTATGTTTGCGGAAAGGGATATCATAACGGAACACTCTATATAGCAATCTAACTAATCTAGTGATCTAGTTGTTGTTCTAGATAAAGGGAAGACATACAACTCATTCTTTACATGGGATTGTATCTTTCATCTACCTAATGCAATAGAAAGTGAATGAATGAATCAATAGACAACTAATCTAGTTTGTAAGGGTAATGGAAAGGTTAGTTTCAGCTATAGTACTTGTAGTTAGTTCTCTCCTATGTTTGAGGAAAGGGATATCATAATGGAACACTCTAAATAGCAATCTAACTAATCTAGTGATCTAGTAGTTTTCTGTACATACAACTCATTCTTTACATGGCATTGTATCTTTCATCTACATAAAGCAATAGAAAGTGGATGAATGAATCATCTAGTTAGTAAGCACAATAGATAGGTTAGTTTCAATGGACTATTTAACTTTCTCATTAGGAAGCAAGGGAACTTCTTATTTGATTGTGTATATAACTCTAGTACTTGTAGTTAGTTCTCTCCTATGTTTGCGGAAAGGGATATCATAACGGAACACTCTATATAGCAATCTAACTAATCTAGTGATCTAGTTGTTGTTCTAGATAAAGGGAAGACATACAACTCATTCTTTACATGGGATTGTATCTTTCATCTACCTAAAGCAATAGAAAGTGAATGAATGAATCAATAGACAACTAATCTAGTTTGTAAGGGTAATGGAAAGGTTAGTTTCAGCTATAGTACTTGTAGTTAGTTCTCTCCTATGTTTGAGGAAAGGGATATCATAATGGAACACTCTAAATAGCAATCTAACTAATCTAGTGATCTAGTAGTTGTTCTGTACATACAACTCATTCTTTACATGGCATTGTATCTTTCATCTACATAAAGCAATAGAAAGTGGATGAATGAATCATCTAGTTAGTAAGCACAATAGATAGGTTAGTTTCAATGGACTATTTAACTTTCTCATTTAGGAAGCAAGGGAACTTCTTATTTGATTGTGTATATAACTCTAGTACTTGTAGTTAGTTCTCTCCTATGTTTGCGGAAAGGGATATCATAACGGAACACTCTATATAGCAATCTAACTAATCTAGTGATCTAGTTGTTGTTCTAGATAAAGGGAAGACATACAACTCATTCTTTACATGGGATTGTATCTTTCATCTACCTAATGCAATAGAAAGTGAATGAATGAATCAATAGACAACTAATCTAGTTTGTAAGGGTAATGGAAAGGTTAGTTTCAGCTATAGTACTTGTAGTTAGTTCTCTCCTATGTTTGAGGAAAGGGATATCATAATGGAACACTCTAAATAGCAATCTAACTAATCTAGTGATCTAGTAGTTGTTCTGTACATACAACTCATTCTTTACATGGCATTGTATCTTTCATCTACATAAAGCAATAGAAAGTGGATGAATGAATCATCTAGTTAGTAAGCACAATAGATAGGTTAGTTTCAATGGACTATTTAACTTCTCATTTAGGAAGCAAGGGAACTTCTTATTTGATTGTGTATATAACTCTAGTACTTGTAGTTAGTTCTCTCCTATGTTTGCGGAAAGGGATATCATAACGGAACACTCTATATAGCAATCTAACTAATCTAGTGATCTAGTTGTTGTTCTAGATAAAGGGAAGACATACAACTCATTCTTTACATGGGATTGTATCTTTCATCTACCTAAAGCAATAGAAAGTGAATGAATGAATCAATAGACAACTAATCTAGTTTGTAAGGGTAATGGAAAGGTTAGTTTCAGCTATAGTACTTGTAGTTAGTTCTCTCCTATGTTTGAGGAAAGGGATATCATAATGGAACACTCTAAATAGCAATCTAACTAATCTAGTGATCTAGTAGTTGTTCTGTACATACAACTCATTCTTTACATGGCATTGTATCTTTCATCTACATAAAGCAATAGAAAGTGGATGAATGAATCATCTAGTTAGTAAGCACATAGATAGGTTAGTTTCAATGGACTATTTAACTTTCTCATTTAGGAAGCAAGGGAACTTCTTATTTGATTGTGTATATAACTCTAGTACTTGTAGTTAGTTCTCTCCTATGTTTGCGTAAAGGGATATCATAACGGAACACTCTATATAGCAATCTAACTAATCTAGTGATCTAGTTGTTGTTCTTGATAAAGGGAAGACATACAACTCATTCTTTACATGGGATTGTATCTTTCATCTACCTAATGCAATAGAAAGTGAATGAATGAATCAATAGACAACTAATCTAGTTTGTAAGGGTAATGGAAAGGTTAGTTTCAGCTATAGTACTTGTAGTTAGTTCTCTCCTATGTTTGAGGAAAGGGATATCATAATGGGAGACTCTAAATAGCAATCTAACTAATCTAGTGATCTAGTTGTTGTTCTAGATAAAGGGAAGACATACAACTCATTCTTTACATGGGATTGTATCTTTCATCTACCTAATGCAATAGAAAGTGAATGAATGAATCAATAGACAACTAATCTAGTTTGTAAGGGTAATGGAAAGGTTAGTTTCAGCTATAGTACTTGTAGTTAGTTCTCTCCTATGTTTGAGGAAAGGGATATCATAATGGAACACTCTAAATAGCAATCTAACTAATCTAGTGATCTAGTAGTTGTTCTGTACATACAACTCATTCTTTACATGGCATTGTATCTTTCATCTACATAAAGCAATAGAAAGTGGATGAATGAATCATCTAGTTAGTAAGCACAATAGATAGGTTAGTTTCAATGGACTATTTAACTTTCTCATTTAGGAAGCAAGGGAACTTCTTATTTGATTGTGTATATAACTCTAGTACTTGTAGTTAGTTCTCTCCTATGTTTGCGTAAAGGGATATCATAACGGAACACTCTATATAGCAATCTAACTAATCTAGTGATCTAGTTGTTGTTCTTGATAAAGGGAAGACATACAACTCATTCTTTACATGGGATTGTATCTTTCATCTACCTAATGCAATAGAAAGTGAATGAATGAATCAATAGACAACTAATCTAGTTTGTAAGGTAATGGAAAGGTTAGTTTCAGCTATAGTACTTGTAGTTAGTTCTCTCCTATGTTTGAGGAAAGGGATATCAATGGAACACTCTAAATAGCAATCTAACTAATCTAGTGATCTAGTTGTTGTTCTAGATAAAGGGAAGACATACAACTCATTCTTTACATGGGATTGTATCTTTCATCTACCTAATGCAATAGAAAGTGAATGAATGAATCAATAGACAACTAATCTAGTTTGTAAGGGTAATGGAAAGGTTAGTTTCAGCTATAGTACTTGTAGTTAGTTCTCTCCTATGTTTGAGGAAAGGGATATCATAATGGAACACTCTAAATAGCAATCTAACTAATCTAGTGATCTAGTAGTTGTTCTGTACATACAACTCATTCTTTACATGGCATTGTATCTTTCATCTACATAAAGCAATAGAAAGTGGATGAATGAATCATCTAGTTAGTAAGCACAATAGATAGGTTAGTTTCAATGGACTATTTAACTTTCTCATTTAGGAAGCAAGGGAACTTCTTATTTGATTGTGTATATAACTCTAGTACTTGTAGTTAGTTCTCTCCTATGTTTGCGTAAAGGGATATCATAACGGAACACTCTATATAGCAATCTAACTAATCTAGTGATCTAGTTGTTGTTCTTGATAAAGGGAAGACATACAACTCATTCTTTACATGGGATTGTATCTTTCATCTACCTAATGCAATAGAAAGTGAATGAATGAATCAATAGACAACTAATCTAGTTTGTAAGGGTAATGGAAAGGTTAGTTTCAGCTATAGTACTTGTAGTTAGTTCTCTCCTATGTTTGAGGAAAGGGATATCATAATGGGAACTCTAAATAGCAATCTAACTAATCTAGTGATCTAGTTGTTGTTCTAGATAAAGGGAAGACATACAACTCATTCTTTACATGGGATTGTATCTTTCATCTACCTAATGCAATAGAAAGTGAATGAATGAATCAATAGACAACTAATCTAGTTTGTAAGGGTAATGGAAAGGTTAGTTTCAGCTATAGTACTTGTAGTTAGTTCTCTCCTATGTTTGAGGAAAGGGATATCATAATGGAACACTCTAAATAGCAATCTAACTAATCTAGTGATCTAGTAGTTGTTCTGTACATACAACTCATTCTTTACATGGCATTGTATCTTTCATCTACATAAAGCAATAGAAAGTGGATGAATGAATCATCTAGTTAGTAAGCACAATAGATAGGTTAGTTTCAATGGACTATTTAACTTTCTCATTTAGGAAGCAAGGGAACTTCTTATTTGATTGTGTATATAACTCTAGTACTTGTAGTTAGTTCTCTCCTATGTTTGCGGAAAGGGATATCATAACGGAACACTCTATATAGCAATCTAACTAATCTAGTGATCTAGTTGTTGTTCTTGATAAAGGGAAGACATACAACTCATTCTTTACATGGGATTGTATCTTTCATCTACCTAATGCAATAGAAAGTGAATGAATGAATCAATAGACAACTAATCTAGTTTGTAAGGGTAATGGAAAGGTTAGTTTCAGCTATAGTACTTGTAGTTAGTTCTCTCCTATGTTTGAGGAAAGGGATATCATAATGGGACACTCTAAATAGCAATCTAACTAATCTAGTGATCTAGTTGTTGTTCTAGATAAAGGGAAGACATACAACTCATTCTTTACATGGGATTGTATCTTTCATCTACCTAATGCAATAGAAAGTGAATGAATGAATCAATAGACAACTAATCTAGTTTGTAAGGGTAATGGAAAGGTTAGTTTCAGCTATAGTACTTGTAGTTAGTTCTCTCCTATGTTTGAGGAAAGGGATATCATAATGGAACACTCTAAATAGCAATCTAACTAATCTAGTGATCTAGTAGTTGTTCTGTACATACAACTCATTCTTTACATGGCATTGTATCTTTCATCTACATAAAGCAATAGAAAGTGGATGAATGAATCATCTAGTTAGTAAGCACAATAGATAGGTTAGTTTCAATGGACTATTTAACTTTCTCATTAGGAAGCAAGGGAACTTCTTATTTGATTGTGTATATAACTCTAGTACTTGTAGTTAGTTCTCTCCTATGTTTGCGTAAAGGGATATCATAACGGAACACTCTATATAGCAATCTAACTAATCTAGTGATCTAGTTGTTGTTCTTGATAAAGGGAAGACATACAACTCATTCTTTACATGGGATTGTATCTTTCATCTACCTAATGCAATAGAAAGTGAATGAATGAATCAATAGACAACTAATCTAGTTTGTAAGGGTAATGGAAAGGTTAGTTTCAGCTATAGTACTTGTAGTTAGTTCTCTCCTATGTTTGAGGAAAGGGATATCATAATGGAGACTCTAAATAGCAATCTAACTAATCTAGTGATCTAGTTGTTGTTCTAGATAAAGGGAAGACATACAACTCATTCTTTACATGGGATTGTATCTTTCATCTACCTAATGCAATAGAAAGTGAATGAATGAATCAATAGACAACTAATCTAGTTTGTAAGGGTAATGGAAAGGTTAGTTTCAGCTATAGTACTTGTAGTTAGTTCTCTCCTATGTTTGAGGAAAGGGATATCATAATGGAACACTCTAAATAGCAATCTAACTAATCTAGTGATCTAGTAGTTGTTCTGTACATACAACTCATTCTTTACATGGCATTGTATCTTTCATCTACATAAACAATAGAAAGTGGATGAATGAATCATCTAGTTAGTAAGCACAATAGATAGGTTAGTTTCAATGGACTATTTAACTTTCTCATTAGGAAGCAAGGGAACTTCTTATTTGATTGTGTATATAACTCTAGTACTTGTAGTTAGTTCTCTCCTATGTTTGCGTAAAGGGATATCATAACGGAACACTCTATATAGCAATCTAACTAATCTAGTGATCTAGTTGTTGTTCTTGATAAAGGGAAGACATACAACTCATTCTTTACATGGGATTGTATCTTTCATCTACCTAAAGCAATAGAAAGTGAATGAATGAATCAATAGACAAATAATCTAGTTTGTAAGGGTAATGGAAAGGTTAGTTTCAGCTATAGTACTTGTAGTTAGTTCTCTCCTATGTTTGAGGAAAGGGATATCATAATGGGAGACTCTAAATAGCAATCTAACTAATCTAGTGATCTAGTTGTTGTTCTAGATAAAGGGAAGACATACAACTCATTCTTTACATGGGATTGTATCTTTCATCTACCTAATGCAATAGAAAGTGAATGAATGAATCAATAGACAACTAATCTAGTTTGTAAGGGTAATGGAAAGGTTAGTTTCAGCTATAGTACTTGTAGTTAGTTCTCTCCTATGTTTGAGGAAAGGGATATCATAATGGAACACTCTAAATAGCAATCTAACTAATCTAGTGATCTAGTAGTTGTTCTGTACATACAACTCATTCTTTACATGGCATTGTATCTTTCATCTACATAAAGCAATAGAAAGTGGATGAATGAATCATCTAGTTAGTAAGCACAATAGATAGGTTAGTTTCAATGGACTATTTAACTTCTCATTTAGGAAGCAAGGGAACTTCTTATTTGATTGTGTATATAACTCTAGTACTTGTAGTTAGTTCTCTCCTATGTTTGCGGAAAGGGATATCATAACGGAACACTCTATATAGCAATCTAACTAATCTAGTGATCTAGTTGTTGTTCTAGATAAAGGGAAGACATACAACTCATTCTTTACATGTGATTGTATCTTTCATCTACCTAAAGCAATAGAAAGTGAATGAATGAATCAATAGACAAATAATCTAGTTTGTAAGGGTAATGGAAAGGTTAGTTTCAGCTATAGTACTTGTAGTTAGTTCTCTCCTATGTTTGAGGAAATGGATATCATAATGGGAGACTCTAAATAGCAATCTAACTAATCTAGTGATCTAGTTGTTGTTCTAGATAAAGGGAAGACATACAACTCATTCTTTACATGGGATTGTATCTTTCATCTACCTAATGCAATAGAAAGTGAATGAATGAATCAATAGACAACTAATCTAGTTTGTAAGGGTAATGGAAAGGTTAGTTTCAGCTATACTACTTGTAGTTAGTTCTCTCCTATGTTTGAGGAAAGGGATATCGTAATGGAACACTCTAAATAGCAATCTAACTAATCTAGTGATCTAGTAGTTTTTCTGTACATACAACTCATTCTTTACATGGCATTGTATCTTTCATCTACATAAAGCAATAGAAAGTGGATGAATGAATCATCTAGTTAGTAAGCACAATAGATAGGTTAGTTTCAATGGACTATTTAACTTTCTCATTTAGGAAGCAAGGGAACTTCTTATTTGATTGTGTATATAAATCTAATACTTGTAGTTAGTTCTCTCCTATGTTTGCGTAAAGGGATATCATAACGGAACACTCTATATAGCAATCTAACTAATCTAGTGATCTAGTTGTTGTTCTTGATAAAGGGAAGATATACAACTCATTCTTTACATGGGATTGTATCTTTCATCTACCTAATGCAATAGAAAGTGAATCAATGAATCAATAGACAACTAATCTAGTTTGTAAGGGTAATGGAAAGGTTAGTTTCAGCTATAGTACTTGTAGTTAGTTCTCTCCTATGTTTGAGGAAATGGATATCATAATGGGAGACTCTAAATAGCAATCTAACTAATCTAGTGATCTAGTTGTTGTTCTAGATAAAGGGAAGACATAAAACTCATTCTTTACATGGGATTGTATCTTTCATCTACCTAATGCAATAGAAAGTGATTGAATGAATCAATAGACAACTAATCTAGTTTGTAAGGGAAATGGAAGGTTAGTTTCAGCTGTAGTAGTTGTAGTTAGTTCTCTCCTATGTTTGAGGAAAGGGATATCATAATGGAACACTCTAAATAGCAATGTAACTAATCTAGTGATCTAGTAGTTGTTCTGTACATACAACTCATTCTTTACATGGCATTGTATCTTTCATCTACATAAAACAATAGAAAGTGGATGAATGAATCATCTAGTTAGTAAGCACTATAGATAGGTTAGTTTCAATGGACTATTTAACTTTCTCATTTAGGAAGCAAGGGAACTTCTTATTTGATTGTGTATATAACTCTAGTACTTGTAGTTAGTTCCGTCCTATGTTTGCGTAAAGGGATATCATAACGGAACACTCTATATAGCAATCTAACTAATCTAGTGATCTAGTTGTTGTTCTTGATAAAGGGAAGACATACAATTCATTCTTTACATGGGATTGTATCTTTCATCTACCTAATGCAATAGAAAGTGAATGAATGAATCAATAGACAAACTAATCTAGTTTGTAAGGGTAATGGAAAGGTTAGTTTCAGCTATAGTACTTGTAGTTAGTTCTCTCCTATGTTTGAGGAAAGGGATATCATAATCGGAGACTCTAAATAGCAATCTAACTAATCTAGTAATCTAGTTGTTGTTCTAGATAAAGGGAAGACATACAACTCATTCTTTACATGGGATTGTATCTTTCATCTACCTAATGCAATAGAAAGTGAATGAATGAATCAATAGACAACTAATCTAGTTTGTAAGGGAAATGGAAAGGTTAGTTTCAGCTGTAGTACTTGTAGTTAGTTCTCTCCTATGTTTGAGGAAAGGGATATCATAATGGAACACTCTAAATAGCAATCTAACTAATCTAGTGATCTAGTAGTGGTTCTATACATACAACTCATTCTTTACATGGCATTGTATCTTTCATCTACATAAAGCAATAGAAAGTGGATGAATGAATCATCTAGTTGGTAAGCAAAATAGATAGGTTAGTTTCAATGGACTCTTTAACTTGCTCATTAAGGAAGCAAGGGAACTTCTTATTTGATTGTGTATATAACTCTAGTACTTGTAGTTAGTTCTCTCCTATGTTTGCGGAAAGGGATATCGTAACGGAACACTCTATATAGCAATCTAACTAATCTAGTGATCTAGTTGTTGTTCTAGATAAAGGGAATACATACAACTCATTCTAACATGTGATTGTATCTTTCATCTACCTAAAGCAATAGAAAGTGAATGAATGAATCAATAGACAAATAGTCTAGTTTGTAAGGGTAATGGAAAGGTTAGTTTCAGCTATAGTACTTGTAGTTAGTTCTCTCCTATGTTTGAGGAAATGGATATCATAATGGGAGACTCTAAATAGCAATCTAACTAATCTAGTGATCTAGTTGTTGTTCTAGATAAAGGGAAGACATACAACTCATTCTTTACATGGGATTGTATCTTTCATCTACCTAATGCAATAGAAAGTGAATGAATGAATCAATAGACAACTAATCTAGTTTGTAAGGGTAATGGAAAGGTTAGTTTCAGCTATACTACTTGTAGTTAGTTCTCTCCTATGTTTGAGGAAAGGGATATCGTAATGGAACACTCTAAATAGCAATCTAACTAATCTAGTGATCTAGTAGTTTTTCTGTACATACAACTCATTCTTTACATGGCATTGTATCTTTCATCTACATAAAGCAATAGAAAGTGGATGAATGAATCATCTAGTTAGTAAGCACAATAGATAGGTTAGTTTCAATGGACTATTTAACTTTCTCATTTAGGAAGCAAGGGAACTTCTTATTTGATTGTGTATATAAATCTAATACTTGTAGTTAGTTCTCTCCTATGTTTGCGTAAAGGGATATCATAACGGAACACTCTATATAGCAATCTAACTAATCTAGTGATCTAGTTGTTGTTCTTGATAAAGGGAAGATATACAACTCATTCTTTACATGGGATTGTATCTTTCATCTACCTAATGCAATAGAAAGTGAATCAATGAATCAATAGACAACTAATCTAGTTTGTAAGGGTAATGGAAAGGTTAGTTTCAGCTATAGTACTTGTAGTTAGTTCTCTCCTATGTTTGAGGAAATGGATATCATAATGGGAGACTCTAAATAGCAATCTAACTAATCTAGTGATCTAGTTGTTGTTCTAGATAAAGGGAAGACATAAAACTCATTCTTTACATGGGATTGTATCTTTCATCTACCTAATGCAATAGAAAGTGATTGAATGAATCAATAGACAACTAATCTAGTTTGTAAGGGAAATGGAAAGGTTAGTTTCAGCTGTAGTAGTTGTAGTTAGTTCTCTCCTATGTTTGAGGAAAGGGATATCATAATGGAACACTCTAAATAGCAATGTAACTAATCTAGTGATCTAGTAGTTGTTCTGTACATACAACTCATTCTTTACATGGCATTGTATCTTTCATCTACATAAAACAATAGAAAGTGGATGAATGAATCATCTAGTTAGTAAGCACTATAGATAGGTTAGTTTCAATGGACTATTTAACTTTCTCATTTAGGAAGCAAGAGAACTTCTTATTTGATTGTGTATATAACTCTAGTACTTGTAGTTAGTTCCGTCCTATGTTTGCGTAAAGGGATATCATAACGGAACACTCTATATAGCAATCTAACTAATCTAGTGATCTAGTTGTTGTTCTTGATAAAGGGAAGACATACAATTCATTCTTTACATGGGATTGTATCTTTCATCTACCTAATGCAATAGAAAGTGAATGAATGAATCAATAGACAACTAATCTAGTTTGTAAGGGTAATGGAAAGGTTAGTTTCAGCTATAGTACTTGTAGTTAGTTCTCTCCTATGTTTGAGGAAAGGGATATCATAATCGGAGACTCTAAATAGCAATCTAACTAATCTAGTAATCTAGTTGTTGTTCTAGATAAAGGGAAGACATACAACTCATTCTTTACATGGGATTGTATCTTTCATCTACCTAATGCAATAGAAAGTGAATGAATGAATCAATAGACAACTAATCTAGTTTGTAAGGGAAATGGAAAGGTTAGTTTCAGCTGTAGTACTTGTAGTTAGTTCTCTCCTATGTTTGAGGAAAGGGATATCATAATGGAACACTCTAAATAGCAATCTAACTAATCTAGTGATCTAGTAGTTGTTCTATACATACAACTCATTCTTTACATGGCATTGTATCTTTCATCTACATAAAACAATAGAAAGTGGATGAATGAATCATCTAGTTATTAAGCACAATAGATAGGTTAGTTTCAATGGACTATTTAACTTGCTCATTAAGGAAGCAAGGGAACTTCATATTTGATTGTGTGTATAACTCTAGTACTTGTAGTTAGTTCTCTCTTATGTTTGCGGAAAGGGATATAATAACGGAACACTTTACATAGCAATCTAACTAATCTAGTGATATAGTTGTTGTTCTAGATAAAGGGAAGACATACAACTCATTCTTTACATGGGATTGTATCTTTCATCTACCTAATGCAATAGAAAGTGACTGAATGAATCAATAGACAACTAATCTAGTTTGTAAGGGTAATGGAAAGGTTAGTTTCAGCTATAGTACTTGTAGTTAGTTCTCTCCTATGTTTGAGGAAAGGGATATGATAATGGGAGACTCTAAATAGCAATCTAACTAATCTAGTGATCTAGTTGTTGTTCTAGATAAAGGGAAGACATACAACTCATTCTTTACATGGGATTGTATCTTTCATCTACCTAATGCAATAGAAAGTGAATGAATGAATCAATAGACAACTAATCTAGTTTGTAAGGGTAATGGAAAGGTTAGTTTCAGCTATAGTACTTGTAGTTAGTTCTCTCCTATGTTTGAGGAAAGGGATATCATAATGGAACACTCTAAATAGCAATCTAACTAATCTAGTGATCTAGTAGTTGTTCTGTACATACAACTCATTCTTTACATGGCATTGTATCTTTCATCTACATAAAGCAATGGAAAGTGGATGAATGAATCATCTAGCTAGTAAGCACAATAGATAGGTTAGTTTCAATGGACTATTTAACTTTCTCATTTAGGAAGCAAGGGAACTTCTTATTTGATTGTGTATATAACTCTAGTACTTGTAGTTAGTTCTCTCCTATGTTTGCGTAAAGGGATATCATAACGGAACACTCTATATAGCAATCTAACTAATCTAGTGATCTAGTTGTTGTTCTTGATAAAGGGAAGACATACAACTCATTCTTTACATGGGATTGTATCTTTCATATACCTAATGCAATAGAAAGTGAATGAATGAATCAATAGACAACTAATCTAGTTTGTAAGGGTAATGGAAAGGTTAGTATCAGCTATAGTACTTGTAGTTAGTTCTCTCCTATGTTTGAGGAAAGGGATATCATAATGGGATACTCTAAATAGCAATCTAACTAATCTAGTGATCTAGTTGTTATTCTAGATAAAGGGAAGACATACAACTCATTCTTTACATGGGATTGTATCTTTCATCTACCTAATGCAATAGAAAGTGAATGAATGAATCAATAGACAACTAATCTAGTTTGTAAGGGAAATGGAAGGGTTAGTTTCAGCTGTAGTACTTGTAGTTAGTTCTCTCCTATGTTTGAGGAAAGGAATATGATAATGGAACACTCTAAATAGAAATCTAACTAATCTAGTGATCTAGTAGTTGTTCTGTACATACAACTCATTCTTTACATGGCATTGTATCTTTCATCTACATAAAGCAATAGAAAGTGGATGAATGAATCATCTAGTTAGTAAGCACAATAGATAGGTTAGTTTCAATGGACTATTTAACTTTCTCATTTAGGAAGCAAGGGAACTTCTTATTTGATTGTGTATATAACTCTAGTACTTGTAGTTAGTTCTCTCCTATGTTTGCGTAAAGGGATATCATAACGGAACACTCTATATAGCAATCTAACTAATCTAGTGATCTAGTTGTTGTTCTTGATAAAGGGAAGACATACAACTCATTCTTTACATGGGATTGTATCTTTCATCTACCTAATGCAATAGAAAGTGAATGAATGAATCAATAGACAACTAATCTAGTTTGTAAGGGTAATGGAAAGGTTAGTTTCAGCTATAGTACTTGTAGTTAGTTCTCTCCAATGTTTGAGGAAAGGGATATCATAATGGAACACTCTAAATAGCAATCTAACTAATCTAGTGATCTAGTAGTTTTTCTGTACATACAACTCATTCTTTACATGGCATTGTGTCTTTCATCTACATAAAGCAATAGAAAGTGGATGAAAGAATCATCTAGTTAGTAAGCACAATAGATAGGTTAGTTTCAATGGACTATTTAACTTTCTCATTTAGGAAGCAAGGGAACTTCTTATTTGATTGTGTATATAACTCTAGTACTTGATGTTAATTCTCTCCTATGTTCGCGTAAAGGGATATCATAACGGAACACTCTACATAGCAATCTAACAAATCTAGTGATCTTGTTGTTGTTCTGGATAAAGGGAAGACCTACAACTCATTCTTTACATGGGATTGTATCTTTCATCTACCTAAAGCAATATAAAGTGAATGAATGAATCAATAGACCACTAATCTAGTTTGTAAGGGTAATGGAAAGGTTAGTTTCAGCTATAGTACTCGTAGTTAGTTCTCTCCTATGTTTGAGGAAAGGGATATCATAATGGAACACTCTAAATAGCAATCTAACTAATCTAGTGATATAGTAGTTGTTCTACACACACAACTCATTCTTTACATGGCATTGTATCTTTCATCTACATAAAGAAATAGAAAGTTGATGAATGAATCATCGAGTTAGTAAGCAAAATAGATAGGTTAGTTTCAATGGACTCTTTAACTTGCTCATTAAGGAAGCAAGGGAACTTCATATTTGATTGTGTGTATAACTCTAGTACTTGTAATTAGTTCTCTCTTATGTTTGAAGAAAGGGATATAATAACGGAACACTTTACATAGCAATCTAACTAATCTAGTGATATAGTTGTTGTTCTAGATAAACGGAAGACATACAACTCATTCTTTACATGGGATTGTATCTTTCATCTACCTAATGCAATAGAAAGTGAATGTATGAATCAATAGACAACTAATCTAGTTGTAAGGGTAATGGAAAGGTTAGTTTCAGCTATAGTACTTGTAGTTAGTTCTCTCCTATGTTTGAGGAAAGGGATATGATAATGGGAGACTCTAAATAGCAATCTAACTAATCTAGTGATCTAGTTGTTGTTCTAGATAGGGAAGACATACAACTCATTCTTTACATGGGATTGTATCTTTCATCTACCTAATGCAATAGAAAGTGAATGAATGAATCAACAGACAACTAATCTAGTTTGTAAGGGTAATGGAAAGGTTAGTTTCAGCTATAGTACTTGTAGTTAGTTCTCTCCTATGTTTGAGGAAAGGGATATCATAATGGGAGACTCTAAATAGCAATCTAACTAATCTAGTGATCTAGTTGTTGTTCTAGATAAAGGGAAGACATACAACTCATTCTTTACATGGGATTGTATCTTTCATCTACCTAATGCAATAGAAAGTGAATGAATGAATCAATAGACAACTAATCTAGTTTGTAAGGGTAATGGAAAGGTTAGTTTCAGCTATAGTACTTGTAGTTAGTTCTCTCCTATGTTTGAGGAAAGGGATATCATAATCGGAGACTCTAAATAGCAATCTAACTAATCTAGTAATCTAGTTGTTGTTCTAGATAAAGGGAAGACATACAACTCATTCTTTACATGGGATTGTATCTTTCATCTACCTAATGCAATAGAAAGTGAATGAATGAATCAATAGACAACTAATCTAGTTTGTAAGGGTAATGGAAAGGTTAGTTTCAGCTATAGTACTTGTAGTTAGTTCTCTCCTATGTTTGAGGAAAGGGATATCATAATGGGAGACTCTAAATAGCAATCTAACTAATCTAGTGATCTAGTTGTTGTTCTAGATAAAGGGAAGACATACAACTCATTCTTTACATGGGATTGTATCGTTCATCTACCTAATGCAATAGAAAGTGAATGAATGAATCAATAGACAACTAATCTAGTTTGTAAGGGTAATGGAAATGTTAGTTTCAGCTATAGTACTTGTAGTTAGTTCTCTCCTATGTTTGAGGAAAGGGATATCATAATCGGAGACTCTAAATAGCAATCTAACTAATCTAGTAATCTAGTTGTTGTTCTAGATAAAGGGAAGACATACAACTCATTCTTTACATGGGATTGTATCTTTCATCTACCTAATGCAATAGAAAGTGAATGAATGAATCAATAGACAACTAATCTAGTTTGTAAGGGTAATGGAAAGGTTAGTTTCAGCTATAGTACTTGTAGTTAGTTCTCTCCTATGTTTGAGGAAAGGGATATCATAATCGGAGACTCTAAATAGCAATCTAACTAATCTAGTAATCTAGTTGTTGTTCTAGATAAAGGGAAGACATACAACTCATTCTTTACATGGGATTGTATCTTTCATCTACCTAATGCAATAGAAAGTGAATGAATGAATCAATAGACAACTAATCTAGTTTGTAAGGGAAATGGAAAGGTTAGTTTCAGCTGTAGTACTTGTAGTTAGTTCTCTCCTATGTTTGAGGAAAGGGATATCATAATGGAACACTCTAAATAGCAATCTAACTAATCTAGTGATCTAGTAGTTGTTCTATACATACAACTCATTCTTTACATGGCATTGTATCTTTCATCTACATAAAACAATAGAAAGTGGATGAATGAATCATCTAGTTATTAAGCACAATAGATAGGTTAGTTTCAATGGACTATTTAACTTGCTCATTAAGGAAGCAAGGGAACTTCATATTTGATTGTGTGTATAACTCTAGTACTTGTAGTTAGTTCTCTCTTATGTTTGCGGAAAGGGATATAATAACGGAACACTTTACATAGCAATCTAACTAATCTAGTGATATAGTTGTTGTTCTAGATAAAGGGAAGACATACAACTCATTCTTTACATGGGATTGTATCTTTCATCTACCTAATGCAATAGAAAGTGACTGAATGAATCAATAGACAACTAATCTAGTTTGTAAGGGTAATGGAAAGGTTAGTTTCAGCTATAGTACTTGTAGTTAGTTCTCTCCTATGTTTGAGGAAAGGGATATGATAATGGGAGACTCTAAATAGCAATCTAACTAATCTAGTGATCTAGTTGTTGTTCTAGATAAAGGGAAGACATACAACTCATTCTTTACATGGGATTGTATCTTTCATCTACCTAATGCAATAGAAAGTGAATGAATGAATCAATAGACAACTAATCTAGTTTGTAAGGGAAATGGAAAGGTTAGTTTCAGCTGTAGTACTTGTAGTTAGTTCTCTCCTATGTTTGAGGAAAGGGATATCATAATGGAACACTCTAAATAGCAATCTAACTAATCTAGTGATCTAGTAGTTGTTCTATACATACAACTCATTCTTTACATGACATTGTATCTTTCATCTACATAAAACAATAGAAAGTGGATGAATGAATCATCTAGTTATTAAGCACAATAGATAGGTTAGTTTCAATGGACTATTTAACTTGCTCATTAAGGAAGCAAGGGAACTTCATATTTGATTGTGTGTATAACTCTAGTACTTGTAGTTAGTTCTCTCTTATGTTTGCGGAAAGGGATATAATAACGGAACACTTTACATAGCAATCAAACTAATCTAGTGATATAGTTGTTGTTCTAGATAAAGGGAAGACATACAACTCATTCTTTACATGGGATTGTATCTTTCATCTACCTAATGCAATAGAAAGTGACTGAATGAATCAATAGACAACTAATCTAGTTTGTAAGGGTAATGGAAAGGTTAGTTTCAGCTATAGTACTTGTAGTTAGTTCTCTCCTATGTTTGAGGAAAGGGATATGATAATGGGAGACTCTAAATAGCAATCTAACTAATCTAGTGATCTAGTTGTTGTTCTAGATAAAGGGAAGACATACAACTCATTCTTTACATGGGATTGTATCTTTCATCTACCTAATGCAATAGAAAGTGAATGAATGAATCAATAGACAACTAATCTAGTTTGTAAGGGTAATGGAAAGGTTAGTTTCATCTATAGTACTTGTAGTTAGTTCTCTCCTATGTTTGAGGAAAGGGATATCATAATGGAACACTCTAAATAGCAATCTAACTAATCTAGTGATCTAGTAGTTGTTCTGTACATACAACTCATTCTTTACATGGCATTGTATCTTTCATCTACATAAAGCAATAGAAAGTGGATGAATGAATCATCTAGTTAGTAAGCACAATAGATAGGTTAGTTTCAATGGACTATTTAACTTTCTCATTTAGGAAGCAAAGGAACTTCTTATTTGATTGTGTATATAACTCTAGTACTTGTAGTTAGTTCTCTCCTATGTTTGCGTAAAGGGATATCATAACGGAACACTCTATATAGCAATCTAACTAATCTAGTGATCTAGTTGTTGTTCTTGATAAAGGGAAGACATACAACTCATTCTTTACATGGGATTGTATCTTTCATATACCTAATGCAATAGAAAGTGAATGAATGAATAAATAGACAACTAATCTAGTTTGTAAGGGTAATGGAAAGGTTAGTTTCAGCTATAGTACTTGTAGTTAGTTCTCTCCTATGTTTGAGGAAAGGGATATCATAATGGGATACTCTAAATAGCAATCTAACTAATCTAGTGATCTAGTTGTTATTCTAGATAAAGGGAAGACATACAACTGATTCTTTACATGGGATTGTATCTTTCATCTACCTAATGCAATAGAAAGTGAATGAATGAATCAATAGACAACTAATCTAGTTTGTAAGGGAAATGGAAGGGTTAGTTTCAGCTGTAGTACTTGTAGTTAGTTCTCTCCTATGTTTGAGGAAAGGAATATGATAATGGAACACTCTAAATAGCAATCTAACTAATCTAGTGATCTAGTAGTTGTTCTGTACATACAACTCATTCTTTACATGGCATTGTATCTTTCATCTACATAAAGCAATAGAAAGTGGATGAATGAATCATCTAGTTAGTAAGCACAATAGATATGTTTAGTTTCAAGGGACTATTTAACTTTCTCATTTAGGAAGCAAGGACTTTCTTATTTGATTGGGGAGATTAACTCTAGTACTTGTAGGTTGTTCTCTCCTATGTTTGAGGAACGGGATATCAGTAAGGGATACTCTAAATACGTAAGCAAACTAATCGAGCTGATGTCTAGTTGTTATCTAGATAAAGGGAAGCGAACTATACCACTCTTCTTACATGGGTTGTATCTTTTCATCTACCTAATGCCAATAGAAAGTGAATGAATGAATCAATAGACAACTAATCTAGTTTGTAAGGAAATGGAAGGGTTAGTTTCAGCTGTAGTACTTGTATTACGTCCTCCTATGTTTGAGGAAAGGAAATATGATAATGGAACACTCTAAATGCAATCTAACTAATCTAGTGATCTAGTAGGTTTTCTGTACATACAACTCATTCTTTACATGGCATGTATCTTTCATCTACATAAAGCAATAGAAAGTGGATGAATGAA
>JAHHQI010000320.1:0-36258 GCA_028274465.1 Plantago ovata | reverse complement strand
CGTTTTCTTTCTACTTCTTTACTACTCTTTCTTATGTATGAGATTTTTCTTCGAAATAGGACCCGAACTCGCGAAAGGAGTAGAGAGTCGTAGCCCCTGGAACCGGAAACCGGCTCCCCATAGTTATCGGAAAAGAAAGACTCTAGTCAAGCTATTCCAACGAGGTGAGGATACGAGTCGACTAAAGGCCAAAGAATCTCTTGAAAGCACGCATGGGTCTTACTCTTAGTTTCGTTTAAGAAAGTTTGGGTATAGCAGGACTTGAACCTGCGACCATTAGGTTAAAAGCCAATGCTCTACCAACTGAGCTATACACCCCCCAAAACAACAACAAAAATATCTAGTAAGAAAGAAGGGGATTGATGCGTAAAAGAAGTCCTTATCTTCAGAATGCAAAGTTCGTACTAGAGAGCAAGCGAAGAAAAGGTAAGGCTTTACCAAAATCTCCTGCTAAAAGAAAAGGGCCCAGCTAAGCCTTCTTTCAAATCAAATGCAAGGAACTAAGCTAAGCAAAAAAAAGTGGGAGGAAAAGAGAAAAGATGCGCTCAAGCAACCTAAACGAAGGCTTGGGATCGAAGCCTTAGTCAATACAATAAGTCCCTCGGTTGGGTTCGCCCAGCCCACTCATGGAAGATTCTATCTACAAAAAAGTGAAGAATAGCTCTATGGCTCTTACTTACAAATTGACATAATGAGTAAGGTCTCTTTTCATTTTCAGCCGCTCCTTCTTTCCGCTCGCTGTTTCCGATACAACAATCTAGCCTGGTGGAAGGTCCAGTAAAGTAAGTAGGTAGCAGGTGTTTTTTTGTCTCCCGAGCGATAAGGAGGCGAGGCATCATCCTTGTAATACTTTTTCCTTGCCTCGACAGAATCATCCAAACAAAGGAAGACTACAATAGGACTTGAAAAAAGAAAAGAAAAAGTCTCATCAGAAAATGAGGTTCCCAGTGAAGAGCCCGGCATGCATTTCTGTAGAAATCTTCATAGCGGAGTCTATTACAATACAAGATAGTCGTGGTTAAAGAGCACATCACATTGGGGCCCTCGGGGGACACATAGGCGTCCCTTATACTGAACTTCGTAGGTTTTCATCAACATCTTATGAAGCTCCAGAGATCAGTCACATTCCTTTCCTTAGAACGGAAAGGCAAAGATCTGGACAAGGGAAAGCGAAGCGTGCCTGAAATCACTTTTTCTATTTATATACCAATATATACCAATCCGAATAGAGCCCTACGTAGATGATTGATAGAATTACTACTACATTTCTATTTCTTTTTTCTCTATTTACAAATGAAATGAAAGAATGACACGGCCTCTTCCAATTCGATGAAGTAGTTGTTTGTCTAGGCTTGAGGGATACTATACTACGGGAAGACCCTTGCTGCGGTGGAGGTATTTTAGGTGATCCTAATGATTGGAGGTCTCTTTCTCCTTATCTCAGTGCACATCTGCTTTATATAAAGAAAGGTCTCCTTTCTTACGTTCGAAGGTGTCTCGGCCGGATTGACTAAGCTAGAAGTTAGATGCTTTTTACTTCGACAAGGATAGGATCCACAGAAGAAGGGTGAAACAAAAAATATGGTATAGGAATGAAATAAGTCGACTAAAAAAGAAGTGAAGTGTCTAGTTTGTCGGAAAAGAATAGAAATAGTAGTACTGAAGAAGGACTCAATTAGTAGACCTATAAGCTGTATTCTTAGCTCTTTGATTTTGACGCCAAAGTCAGGTGCTAGTGGCAAAGTCTCCGAGGTTCACAGAAAGTATTCATAGCATTTGAGTCAATCTTCCAGCACCGGGTGCTGAGAAGTCAACCATGCCCATACTCCCAGCCCAGGATAAGCTCGAAGGAACTCGAAAGAAAAGGGCTACCTGTACCTGAGACAAGACCCGACTGGTCGACCGGAACTAGCTTCTATTCTTAGCCCGGAACTAGGTCCAAATGGTATTTCCCACCTATAATGTAAGTAGTTCGCTAGGGAGTGCCTTATCTTTCTATCTCTGGTGGGGAAAGCAAAGCTGAAAGCGAGTGGGATTGCAGACAAGAATGTTTGATAAGGGTCACGAAGTAATTGCGTATATAATCAAAGAGTTCAACTGCTTACACAAAATCTATCGAATTCACCCAGAAAAGATTGAAAAGAGAAGAAAGAGTCTTTTGGCTGACTTGAGTCTAGAGTGAGTAGAATAGAAAGAAGAAGGCCTCTACGGACTTTCAATCTCATGGTAGAGTTAAGATGGATAGCACGGTGCAATGGCAGAGACAAGAAGGAGATCAGTCAAAGCCATTAGTGAAGGAAGGACTACCCGTAAACATTCTTCTATAATATATATAATGAAGAAATATTGCGGGAAAGAGAAAATAGGTCTTGAAGGGAGGAAATAAGAAAAAAAAGTGTTACTACGTAAACCTTCTTTTTATTTTATTCCAGAATCTATAAGAACAGAGATCGAATGAATTAGAAAAAAATAGCTTTCTGAAATGATGGAAAAGAGTTCATTCACTCAAGATCGATAGGATAGGTTCGAGCTTCGAGTGTCGCAGCTTCTATCTTTCTTGTCTCCTCTCTGGCTATTGGTGCCTTCTATTTCTTTGTGGGATTAGTTATCCCTTAGCCTATGATTGGCATATTGACTTGTCTAAGTATAGGTTCGAAGATGCTATCTTTAGGGTCTAGTTTTTGGTCTAGATTGCATAATTCCTATCATTGATCATTGAGTGAATTCGAAATTTTATTATGTAAAGTTGTTGACTTTGCTAGGTCTAGCTAAGGTATGTATTCCGAGTGCTTCTTCCTTCTTGGTCTTAGTTGCTCCTATTCGTCTGTCTAGTAAAAACATATCCTTATACCACTCCAAAGAGTGCGAGCATCTCTAACGGATCTCCCGTAGAGGCTGCTTAAGCTGTATCAAGGACATAGAAATAACTGAGATCGAATAAGGGATGGTAAATTAGAATCGAGAGAGTCATTGGTTCAAATCTGACCACAAGCAATCAACCAAAGAAGGATGCCAAGCGAGAAGTGCCCTTGCTCCATATCTTGAGTTCAAGGAAGATAGGACAAAGACTTAGGGGATATGGAATGAGGATAAGGGCTTAGGCATAGCGACTTTAGAGATTAGATTCCTAAACCTTCCTTTTCTAGAATGACTTCAATGAGATGAAACTCCTCTTGTCTTAGGAACGATTGCAAGGAGAGGAGACAGACTATGAATACCCAACCCCAGCAGCTGCTTAATAAATAGTGTACCGCTATGAATCATAGAAAAAAAACAAAAAAAGCAATTTCTCATATTAAGGTCTTGGAGAGCACCTGTAGCTTTTAACGTCCAATAAATACCTGGGGTAAAGACTAGTGCTTGAGCGCCTGCCAGAGACTTATCATATTATAGAAGAGAGTTTATGAACTAAGATCAGTAAGAGATAGATAGTTCTGTGCAGATAGCTGTTTATTACCTAGTTGATCAGCCATTCTTATTGTTGCTAAACTCATATTAGATGTCTATTATGCGGAATAGAATCCCCTTTCCATAAGCTCTGGACCAGTCATAGTTTACCCTACATAAGGCGTTTATGGTTTTTACCTAGCGCAGCTGCTATATATGGTTGAAAAGACGAACCTTGAGAAAAAAAGAAATGTAAGGCTTACAAAAAGAAAAAATCCCTTCTAAATCCTACTTCAGCGCGATGTGGGGAGGCCCTTGCTTTCGATTCAATCATTATCTAGCCATACATAAAAGAAAGAATGAAGGCCGTCTTCCCAACGGAAGATACTATGATCCTTTGTTCATGAATTAGCAGTAGACTATTACTACTTTGCTCTGTAAACCGCTTGTACGACGTCCATATTAGAATACATCCCAAGGTAGGCTGTGTATTGAAATGGATACTATTGGAGGCAAATCGAACCGGTTTACTATTTAAATGAAGTTTTGCCAAAAATGTGGAAAGGTGCGACATTTAAAATGGATTTCAAAGACAGAAAGTGAAGAGAGGATGCAGCATTGGAATTCCCAAGACTAGATTCCATTTAGTCAATGTTGAGAAAAAAAACAATACCTGTTCAGGTAGAGGAGTTCCATAGAAGATTCGCAAAGAGTTCTTCCGAATTCCTTTCTTTATCGAGTCACGAGAACAGAAGGGTCCATGACGATGCCTTTCTCGAAAGTAATGTAATGAAACCTGGTCTACTTAGTAGATTGACTCAGACTAGGAGAATGTCGAATCCATCAATTTTAGAACAAATAACAAGTAAGAGAGGTAAAGTTGAGATATTCATTCTAGGATTTTAGGTTCATTTTGTTCAATGAAAGAGATGAAGTCATTGCGTAGAAAAAGATGGAAAGAGCTTCGGTCGATATTCGTTCAGTCAGTTTGAAGCACTTCTTCGAGCCATTCCTACCACTTTTCGACTTTTGAATGACTCGTGCAATCATTCTCTCTTTCTCTTTTGGATTTTCTGTCATGATTACTACTGGAACTGGAATGAATGAAAACTAATGCAAAGGGGCCCCCATACCCACTCCCCCTTTCCTCCCATTCCATTTAGGGAGCCTCATCTGACAATCTATTAGCTGAATCAGACTACAACCGAACGAATCTACCTTTTCTACCTTTCCCCTATGGCTACCTTGTTACGACTTAATAGTTTGCCAGAATTTCTAGGAGAGAAAGCAACCCCGGATCCATAATGCCTAGGTTCTGTACAGAAATAAAGTCTGCTGCCATGACTGGAATCTGATGCCCACCCTGAGGACTATAAATATCGTTTAGGATAGTATAGAAATCGGTGTAGGGCGGGATGTCGATATTATGCATGGTCACTAAGTTTTCAATTTGATTGGACTGCTGCTCCATAATGGTATGGGCTACCACGTAATTGACGGTCTCTAAACGTGAGAGAAGAGGGGTCTGTTCTTCAAACCGTAAAAGTGACACAAGATAAGTAGCCCGTACCCCCACATAAAGCGGTAATGAAGCAACAATCCCCGTGCAGAAGATCTGCATTAAGTATATATATAAGTATGCGTCCATTATATTTTTCCTGCACATTCTTCTAAGAAGCTATCAATTTCCTTCTTGGCTTCGGGGGTGAAGTTAGTCTTTAAGGATTCTAGTAACTCCGGTTTGACCATGGATAAAATTATGTCTTCAAATTGGGCAATTTTCTCTAATGGCATTTTATCGCAGAATCCATTGACGGCTGCGTAAATGACTAGAATTTCTTTTTCAATGGGTAATGGTGCATATTGTGGTTGTTTGAGTATTTCTGTCAACCTTGCTCCTCTATTGAGTAATGCCTGAGTGGCAGCATCCAGATCTGATCCAAATTGGGCAAAGGCGGCTACTTCTCTATATTGGGCCAATTCTAGTTTTAAACTGCCGCAAACTTGTTCATCGTTTTCAATTGAGCGGCAGACCCGACGCGACTGACGGATAATCCGATGTTAATAGCAGGTCGAATTCCGTGGTAAAAGAGCTCTGTTCCAACAGATTTGTCCATCTGTAATGGAGATGACATTGGTTGGAATATAGGCCGATACGTCCCCTGCTTGTGTTTCAATGACAGGTAAGGCGGTTAAGCTTCCTGCGCCTGTCTGGTCGGATCGTTTGGCCGCTCTTTCTAATAGACGGAATGTAAATAGAAAACATCTCCTGGGAAAGCCTCACGACCTGGGGGTCGGCGTAACAATAATGACATTTGTCGATAGGCCACGGCCTGTTTACTAAGATCATCATAGATGATTAATGGGTGCATTCCATTATCGTGGAAATACTCGCTCATGGCACAGCCCGAATAGGGGGCCAGAAATTGGAGAGGAGCAGGGTCCGAAGCGGTGGCTGCTACAAGAATGGAATATTCCAAAGCATTGTTTTCGGAAAGAATTTGCACTAATTGGGCCACAGTTGAGCGTTTCTGTCCAATCGCTGCATAGACACAATACAATGTTTCCCTCTCGGAAGTGGCCCTGGAGTTCAATGTCTTTTGGTTTAATATCGTATCGATAGCAATAGCCGTTTTCCCGTTTGTCGGTCTCCGATGATCAGTTCTCGTTGACCCCGACCTATGGGAACTAAGCTATCTACGGCTTTTAAACCAGTTTGCATAGGCTCATGCACAGATTTCCGTTCAATAATGCCTGGCGCTTTGACTTCGACACGTCTGCGCTCGTGAGCGCCTAGAGCCCCTTTTCCATCAATAGGAAGTCCCAAACCGTCGACTACACGTCCTAGCATAGCCTTTCCTGCAGGAACATCGACAATAGATCCAGTGCGCTTCACAAGATCTCCTTCTTTAATAGCCGTATCACTACCAAAGACGACAATCCCTACATTCTCATTCTCCAGATTTAAGGCGATTCCTTTCACACCGCTGGCAAATTCGACCATTTCTCCCGCTTGAATCTCCTTTAATCCATAAACCCGTGCAATACCATCTCCGACGGAGACCACTCGACAGATCTCATCCACTTGAAAATTCGTGTAGAAATGGCTAATTCGACTTTCTAATAAAGTCGTTAATTCGGCTGCTCGTGGAGTTTGCTCCATAATCATAATAATGTGGCAAAAAGAACTTCTATATACCTTCTAGAATTTCATCTATATATATAGCATATAGATGATAGATTCTAGATCAAGTATATAGAGTTGGGAGAATACTGCGATGATGCAAGGAAGGCTTCGCCTTACTCTTGCTCGTAAGAGACCCAAGAGGGAGTGCATTCTGGATGACTAAGTGCACTCCAAAAAGCTAATTCTTTCTATCGATCCTACCTAACTCTTTGCACTGACCCTAGAAGTATGACGCACTGACCATCGAATGGTTCCCACTGAGGCTAGAATGGTTGAATGTCTGCCACTAACGATGGATTTCCTAATGGTTTTCTGAGATTGATGCCACTCTTCTGAATACCTTATCTTATATACGCAATTAGTTGAACTTAACGACAATACTTCAATCTTTCTATTCATCCTATTCATCTTGTGCTATTCATTTTGACTGTTTGGTGTGTGTTGGTAGACTCTATTGTCCTGTCCGACTCCCTACACTGTGTAATGTTCGAGCTCTTTGGTTGCTGATCTCTGATCAACTGCCTGGGAGATTCCCTCGCTCTGTCTATTGTCATTTGCTTTCTTTTCGTTCATCTAGTGCCATGGATTCCCTCCTTCTTTTCTCCTTTCTTACAGACCTTCAGACTTCTATTTATTACGAGATTTCTTTCCTTTTTTTTTGCTCACTTCAGTTCCGAACTACACACAGTTAAAAGTCTATTATTATATATTAACAATTACAGTCAGTCTACGCGCTAACAGTCTATGAACTAACAGTCTACGAGTTAGTTATGAGTTAGTGAGCTAACAGTCTATCGATGCTATCTATGAATTATTAGTTTATTATCATAGTCTTATTGGAGTTATTAGTTTCTTAGTTAGAGTAGTTCGCGAGGTAAACCTTTCTGACTATCACTAACTAATCTCTCTCTAGTCTCTATAGTTTCTTTCTTTATCTAAAGCGGGTGTAGGGCGCCAGGATTACTGGTTCGCACCTTCGGGTAGGTTCCAAGTGGACGAACGTGACAACTTACTCTCTCTGAAGGGAGATAATAGATTCCCGGGGACTTCTTTAACCTTTAACCCTCCCTTACTCGAATGTATTAATCGCTCGAGTTTCCCACGAGGGGAAGTGACAGGCATTCGCCGAAGGATTAGTCAATAGCGATCCTTCAACAAATTTCTGCTTACATTAGAGAAGAATATCATGAACAACTTCCAAAATCCAAGGGTTATCAAGTCCTGTCGAAGCCCGTTCGGTGCAAAAGGCCAAATTGTAAGCTCATCATTGAGCCGGCAGTTTGAGTTATTGGCGAATAGAGTAGCCTCGAACGCAGTGTCCTCTTTGGTCGCTGTTTCCCGCAGAATAATCTTTCATGTGTCATATATTTCTTATATTTTATATAAGTTGTATATAAGACGTTGTCATGTCCTTTCTTTGCTTCTGTGAATAGTGCTTCATTTGAAAATGCCTTTCCTCCTCTTAGCTGTTGGGCTGAGGAAGGACTTCTTCTCTAAGTCCCTCGGTAGGCATGTCCTCTACGAGAGGTACGAGTCTCTTTTGGAGTAGCCAGACTCCTTCGTCTGTGCCTTCTCCTGTTGGCTTATTCTCCCGTGGTGTTTGTAGCCGAGCGCGAAGGTCCGAGAAAGGAGGTATTTGTCCGTTCATCGTCGGAAGCATAGAGACTCTCTTGGACTCTGCGGTCCAAAGGCCTTATGCCTGCGCTTTCCGAATTGTGGATCCCGGCTCTCTGGTCTCTGGAGAGGAATCTAAAGTGACTTCATTCTTTAGCGAATCTTTGCCTCGCGAGCTCCTGGGTTACAGTGAAGAAAAGCTTCTAGATTTCCCTAGCCGTAGTGCCGCTCTACTTCGTATCCTTTGCGAACAATTGGTGCGTACTGTTCAATCTCATAAGCGGCTTCGCACAATTTCTATTCATGGCCTTTGGGAGCTTAAAGATGTCTTTATTGTGGAAGGTCTCTTCGACCCGAGGGCTGGCTATTGGGCGGAAAGTATGCTTTCCGACGGCAAGCTAATTGAGATGAAAGTGAAACGGAATGATCGCTTTCTTCTTCGATTTCGTGATTCTCGAGCCCTATTGAAAGAGTCTCCCTCGAACTTGTCCGCTCTATTTGTTCCTGACTTAGGCCCTCTATTGGAGATGGACAGGAAGGATCTGTCTTGGCAGACTTTAAGTCAGTCTAAAGAGAAGGTTCTTGCCTATCTCACTCATAAGGTCTTAATCATTTCCTCTGCCTTGGGGAATGCCCAGGCTTCTGTGCACAAAGATTTTTCTCTGGACATAGAAGAACTAGGAAGCATCTCTGCTTTGGCTCTGAGAGTCGTTCGTCCCCCGCTCTTAGACAAGACACTGATAAAATGCAAAAGCTTCCCCGAGCCCAAAAGAGATTTTTCTGCAATGCCCTCTACGGGGGTCATGTAGATGTCTTTCATCTAGAAATACCCGCAGAAGGCTACTTGTATAAATAAAGTGAACGCGCTCTATCCTGGCATAATGAAAACTTTAAGATGCCAGCGGGAGAGCCTGAGTGGTACGACGATTTAAGGAATTCGGACTTGGCTGAAATATACGGATTCTTCACTGGGCGGGTTGTGTGCCCACCTACTCTAAGCAAGCCCTTCTTACCAAAGCGGGAAGAGGATGGAAGTCTTATCTTTCCAACTGGAACCTGGGTAGGCACCTACTATACAGCCGAACAGCCGAGTTAGTCTATGCGAGGGAACTCGGTTATGGAATCTACCCGATCCATGGCTACCTCTTTCCTAAAGAGGAATTCCTCTATGAGGAGTTCACAGGACGCTTCTGCGGGAATGGGGAGGTTGTCAGTCCGACTAGCCAAATGATCCTCGATGCTACCTTCGCGAGGTTCGGGGAAACTCCAATCTCGTCGATGAAGTTCGAGTTTGGTCGAAACTATGACAAGCCGATCTGGAACGAGCCCTACAATAATGGAATAGGGGGCTTAGGGAACCGATTCTTGCTCAGATACAAGGAATCTACTAAAGAACTCGATTGGAAAGCCCCTCCTCTCTTTTCCGTTCATCTAGCCGCTGCTATTGCAGCTTGTGCCCGTATCTTCACTTATCCATTCCTGATTGTATCTATGTGGATACGGATTCTATCGTCCTAACGAACCCACTGCGGAGAAGTATCTCTCTCGAGACGAACTGCTGAAATTCCGTCTTGTTCTTGTTGAAACCCTTCCGAAAGGCCGCTTTAGCCTAGCCGTCGATAAAAGGCATTTAGTACAAGACCGTCCAGGTGGGGAATTCCTTTCCACCCTACCTCTAGAAAGGGTCGAGTTTGAATCCAACTACGAGCTCTCCCTCCATGAAAAAGAGCGGGACAGGCAGGGAAAGGAGAGAAAGCAGGTAGAGGAAGTAGAAGACGGAAAGGCTCGAACTAGAACAAGAAGCACTTCGCCAACTCTCTGCGAGTGTGGGGCGGACCGCCCCCCATGGGAGGCGGTGCGCCTCTCACCCCCAGAGAGCCGCCGGCTCTCGGGGAGTGGGGGTTGGACCGCCCCCCATGGGAGGCGGTGCGCCTCCCACTTGCAGAGGCTGGGGGCCGAAAAGTTTCGGCCCCTCTCACTTAATTTTCACTCCAAAACATTTTCCTCACTGAAGCACTCGAAAAATTTCACTCAAACACATACAAAAAGCACAAAACATTACACAAGCTACCAAAAACTTATCAAAAAACAAATTGTTCGATGTATGCATGCAATGCAAGAAAGCAATAAAACTCCGGGTTGCCTCCTGGAAAGCGCCATTGTTTATTAGTCTCTGACTCGCCTTCTTCTTGTTCTTCAGTTCCTTTCCAGACGGGTACTAGCCTTCCCCTTCATGGATATGTTTCTCATACCTAGTACCTGAGAATGAGAATGAACAAACGCAGCAAGGCCAAAAAAGCTTATGGGGTGAGAATCAATGGAATCTTGATGATCAGAAATGGCTTGCAACGTATGTTGCTTGCCATATACCTCAATGGTGCAAGATCCCCTGTAGGTGTCGATCACAGAGCGCACCTTGGTCAAGAAAGCTCTTCCTAAAAGAACCACATCATTCATCCCACACTGTGATGCCGGCATCACCACGAAATTGGTGTAAACAGAAGTGCCACCAATCCTCATTAGCACATTTCGAACAACGTAACACCTTCCGGCCGCACAAAGGATCCATCCGCCAATTGCACAATGGCCTTGTGCTTCTCTAGCTCTCCTGGACCACTCTTCTCAAACAGATTCATTGGGAGCACATTAGAGAATGCTCCCGTATCTAGTGTAGCACGGACATCATCGAGACCACCTATCCCAACCTTAACATCAAAGCTATCTGGGATTGGTTCGGGATCTTCATTCTCCTCATCACGCACATCGAATCCCAGACCCTTATCTTCCTCCTTGGCCAATGGAGGTTCACCTTGTTCACAACACTTGCACTCATCAACCTTCTTTATGGTGATTTCCACCGGAAGGTCTCCTACCAAGGTTATCGACATCGACTTCTCCGTGTTACTGGGCAACTTCCCTTGCTCCCTACTTGCTCCACGGTCGATCAGCACTTGCATCTTTTGGTGAGCCAGCCTAGTACTTGCCTCCAATTGATCAAGCCTACCCCTCGTCTTCTCTAAGTCTTCTTCATACCTCTTCATAAACCCTTGGGTGTTATCAACCATCTTCTACAAAGTTTCCAAGAGAGCAGCTGACTTGGACTTAGGTTCTTCGGTTCTAGGAGCAGGGTTTTCACAATGATCATTACCGTAGTTGAGATTACTACGGTCTTGGTTAGGTCCATAGGTTTGGTTCGGAGGTGCATAACCTTGGTTGCTTCGAAATCCCTTCTTCCAATATCCACCACGCGGATTCCTACCATCTTGCCCATAGCTAGCCTCCCCAAATTCTGCAGCAAACACCTCTTCTTCTCCTGCTTCTACCCAATAAACACCATCGTTTGCTAGTTCAGACCTACACATATGAGCCCCATGCCCATAGTTCTTGCATACCCTACAAACCTCATTGGAAAGAGCTTGTCCCATCGAGATCTTAAGAGCATGCCTCATCTCATTGGCGAAGCCATCAAACCTATCCCTACTCACACCATTCAACTGCACCTCGGATTTTGGTGGAACTTCAGTTCCACGCCTCGTGTTCATGCCCCTTGGATCCTTGAACTGAGACCCCTTCGCAAGCCTTTTAAAACACACCCACACATCTTCGGCAGTCTCCTCCCAAATATTTCCACGGCACTGGATATCCACCACCTGTTGTCTCTCATATGTAAGCCCATTGTAGAAGTGCTGCACAAGATCAGAAAGTTCCATCCCATGGTGTGGGCACTTGTTCCTGAGGTCTTTGAACCTCTCGAGAGCAGTGTAGATGGTTTCATCGTAGTCTTGCTTGAAACCACTGATTTGCACCTTCAGCGTGGTAGTCAGAGTATGGGGAAAATATTTATCCATAAAAGCAGAAAACACCTTAGCCCAGGTTTCGAGTGAACCAGCCTCCAGAGAGCCTAACCATGCTTTTGCTTTATCACCAAGCCCCTTAGAAAAAACCTTCACCCTCAGCTCATCATCCGTAATCCCTGCTCCAGGCCTTGGGAGATTGTTAATGAAATCCTCAATGTCATTCAAGAATCCCATAACATCCTCCCTAGCCAACCCGTAGAACTTCGGAAGCTGCTGGAAAATGTGATTCTTAATCTCCAAATCACGAGTTGCAGCAAAAAGGACAATAGCCGGACCTCTCATCCGTTCCTGGTTGGGTTGAACCCATGATTTCAGAAGTGGGCGAGCCATCACAAAACCTTCCTAAGAATTAGATTGCTTAAAAATCTCCTGCAGAGAATCAGAAAAATCTTCCTCCACTACTTCAGCTCTAGCACTATCTGGCTTCCTTTGATGATATACCCTATCAATCTCCGCAATAAGTTCAACAAGAGGAATTCCACTAGATCTCGTGCTCCGCATAAACTACCTGAAACGAATCAAGTGAGTATCAAGGGGAAACAAACTAAACTACTAATTTCTGGAAATTGAATGCTGAAAATATAAGTAAGCTAAAGAGTAAAAAGGAGTTAAAGTCCCCGGCAACGGTGCCAATTTGATGAACGAGATTGTCAGACTCGAACAATCAAATAAATTTGTTTAAGCCAAAGGGCAACGTACAACTACATAAAACACGTAGTGCAGAGGTAAGATGACCTCGAGTGTCGATCTCTAGGGACTAAACTAGCTTTAACTACAATAACTATTATAAACTCAGAAAACAAATTAAACTTAACTTAACAATATATGATGAGAGCTGGTGATAGTATGCTCATTCTAAGCATCGGGTTCTAATTATGCATGAAAGTGCAACACGTACTGCTTTAAAAGTAATTCGAATTAACAAACACCAAAAGACAGATTTGTAGACGTGTAGTTTGGAAGATTCCTATCTATACTAATACTTGGCTAAGGTTGTCAGGCTTAATTCAAGCAATACTTGATAATTATAAATATTGAATCGATGATCTTGAATTGTCCTAGTGTTTCTAACACTTTTATACGAAGATATTTGGCTTAGTCGGATCAAAGAATCGAACAAAACAATTATACAAGTAAAAGACTCAGAAACTCAATCATGCACAATACGAACCCTAGATGTGAATTTACATACTATCACCAACTAGAAACTTAGCTACTCATATCAAAATCGAAATAAACACAAGCAATCATAGATGAAAACATAATTGAATTGAAAGATAGAGTATGAAAAAGGTGGATACAAAGTTACCACCGAGGGTTGTCAATCTCCGGTGAACTGCTAAACTCACAAGTTTCTCGCAAGGTGAGATCAAAAGATATCCAAATCTCTACCTTGGTGCTCCAAATTGCTAAGATAAAGTAGTTCTAAGAGAAAGAAAACACAGAACAAGCTCTAGGGTTTATGTCTGCAAAATTATGATCTAAGATATGAAAATTCGCAAATTTACAAATATATATATCTGTCTGCCGAAACAGCCCCATGCGGACCGCCTGGCACCAGGCGGACCGCCAGGGGTACCAGGCTGACCGCCTGGGGTGCCAGGCGTTGCGCGTGGCAGGGGCAGAGAATTGTCCGTGCTTTTTCTTCCTCTAAGTCTTCGATTTTGGCCTTGGACACGGTTTTGAGCTCCGAAACTTGGTCTTTTGTCCTGGAAACTCGTCCCGGTACTCCCTGACACACCACGGGTGATCTTGTTGCACCAAAACTTCAATGTTTCGCCATGATTCATATCCAAAAGTGTGATTTTCACCTAAATCCTGAAAATAACAAAGAAAATGGAAACGTGACACTAATCTAACAAAATGCACTAAATGCACACTAGAGGATAGCTAAATTGGTGAAAAAGAATCGAATGATAGTGTAAAAGACACTGTCATCAATCCACTATGATAAGATGTGTGGTTCCTTACAAATCCTATCACTAATGATTCTCAGAAACCAAAGCACACTTGCCTTGTTTCCAACCTAAACTATAGAACTGTAACCTTGTTCTCCACCAAACTTGGGACTATAATCAGCAACACTATGCTTGATTAATTCCCCCTGAATTTCACGCTTGTAAAGGGTGTTTATAAATTAGAGAGGTTTGGGATGAGATGACTTGAGTATAACTTTTCAGCTATAACAAGTTATCTAAAGAAACACAACTTGTAATACTCTGCAGTAAGCAAGTTTGTTGTTTCTGGTGTCAAGACTTGTTCTTGTTCAAAAGAAAGAATACTTAAATAATTTCTTAGCCGTGAATGTTCTACTTCTTCACAAGTAGCTTTTGTTTCAAGCTTAAGTCTTGGAACGGATCAATAGGCAGTAAAGGGTAAATAAGGATTTGAGTGTTTAAAGCACATGTGAGAGTTTGATCACGTTGTTGACACACCTTCTACTCTTGCCTGATGGCCTCTATTTATAGTGTCTCAAGGGAGCCGTTTGAATTTCAAATTCTAAGACTTTGTACCTTAAGATGTCACTATCTTTCTTTCGTACTTTCAACAGCGTTCTTCGTTTGTCTTCTTGTCTTCATGTTCTTCGCGTGCTTATTTTGCATTTAATGTTCTTTTGAATCAATTTTAAATATGAACGTTGGAGCCAAAATGCAAGTACTCTTCAGTAAGGAGGTCACATATGTTGTCAACAAGTGGTCAGTCTTAGTTTCAGCAAGGACAACCTACTCTGTCATATTGATTTTCACTTATGCAAGCTGCTGCTAAAAATCTCACTTTCTGAAGCAAGATGTGCCTTTGTAGATACCTTTCTCAGAATTCTTCCAAGTCTTCAGTCTTCAAATCTTCAACTTTCTGAGCGGTTCTAGGTCTTCAATAGTTCGTTTGTAAAAACAAAGTACATCATCAGCAAACAAAAGAACCTAACTACTACCTACACTAAGTTTAAGCTTTTCAGCATGGGTCAGTTTGCTGACAAAGGTTACTTCATCAAAATTAAAAGTGATGAATGTAAACTTAATGACTTTGAGACAAAGAAGGTAATCATGGTTGCTAGAAGATCCGAAGGTCTCTATACCGTAGATTGGTCTTCAGCAATCATTGAAAAATGTCTTATCTCAGAACATGATTGCCTTGCTGAAAAAGCATAGTTATGGCATAAACGAACAAGTCACCTAAACTTCAAGACGCTGAAAAAGATGTCTAAAAAGGCACTTGTAGTTGGCTTACCTAAGGTTACTTTTATGAAGGATGGTGTTTGCACTGCATGTCAGCAAGGTAAGCAAACCAAAATGTCTTTCAAGAACAAGGCAATACCGTCAACTACAAAGTCTTTACAACTCTTGCACATGGACTTGTTTGAATCTTCTTCAACAAGCTATGCTGGTAAGAAGTATGGTCTGGTGGTGGTAGATGATCATTCAAGATTCACTTGGGTAATTTTCATCAAACACAAGTCTGAAACAAGGACTGAAATACCTAACTTGCTGAATAAGCTCGAAGTCATGAAAAATGACAAGGTAAAAATCATCAGAACAGACCATGGTACTGAGTTTGTAAACCAGTACATAACTGAGTATTTCACTTCTAAAGGCATACACCATCAGTTATCCTCAGTAAGGACACCTCAACAAAATGGTGTTGCTGAAAGGAAGAATCGTACCCTTAAGGAAGCAGCTAGAACAATGCTTGACTGAAATAAGTGAAGCTTATTGGGTTGAAGCGATTAATACCGCCTGCTATACTAAATAGATGTTTGATAACTACTGAATACAACAAAACTCCCTATGAGTTATTTGATGGAAGACCTCCTAATATCACTCATCTAAGAGTATTCGGTTGCAAATGCTTTGTTCTTAACAATGGTAGAGAATATTTAAGGACATTTCAACCAAAGGCAGATGAAGCGATATTTCTTGGCTACTCCTTACATAGCAAAGCTTATAGAATTTACAACAAAAAGGCACAAAACATTGAAGAATCAGTGCATGTTGTATTCTATGAAAAGACACAAGGAGTCCCTGCTGAAGAAGAAATATCAGAATGTATGAAGAAATTTCTCGTACACGAGCAAAGAACTGATTCTAATGCTGGAAATGTCAAATCTATTGAACTTAATGATGTTTCTGACAATGACACTCCAACTCCAAGTCATGTCAAGATAAATGTATTTCATGATAAGGAATTCCCGGCTAAAGACGTAGTTGCTCCAGAAGTTGTTGAAACTACGCAACCTCATGTGTCTGTTGATGAGTTATCTCAAACCAGCAATGCTGAACAAGTAGTTTCTGATGAAAGAATTCCAGCATAGACACAACCAGATACCAGTAGTACTGAACAAGTACATGCTGAAGAGTCACATGCTGAAATGCAAATATATCCAGATCCAAAGAGCAGAAAACCTGTTAACAAATGGATTAGAGATCATTCTCTAAGGATATGATTGGTTATATTGACAAACGCCAAGTGACTAGATCCAAAGTATCTACCAATCAAGAACTTGCTGAAGAAGCAATTGTTGTTGAGGTAGAAGCTTTTTCTCTTGCTTTGTTTTAGAAATTGAGCCCAAAACCACAGAAGAAGCTTTAAAGCATTCTGAATGGATCAAGGCAATGCAAGAGGAACTGGATCAATTTGGAAGGAACAAAGTCTGGAAACTTTTACCCCTTGCTGAAGGAAAGAAAGCAATTGGTACAAAGTGGGTGTTCAGAAACAAGCTGAGTGAGTCTGGAGTAGTAACAAGGAACCAAGCACGTTTAGTTGCTCAAGGTTATTGCCAGACTGAAGGATTGTATTATGATGAGTCTTATGCACCTGTTGCAAGATTGGATGCTATTAGACTTTTCTTGGCCTTTGCTTCTCATAATGACTTCATAGTTTATCAAATGGATGTTAAAAGTGCATTCCTAAATGGTGAACTTGCTGAAGAAGTCTATCTAGAAACCAAGATGGTATATAAGCTTCAGAAAGTTGTATATGGTCTAAAGCAAGCACCTAGAGCTTGGTATGATACCTTAGCCAAATTCTTGCTAGACAATGGTTTCAAGAAGGGTGAAGTTGATAAAACCTTATTTACCATGAATCATGATGGTAAAATACTCTTAGTCCAGATTTATGTGGATGACATAATTTTTGGTTCTAAGGACAAGCAACTTTGTGATGATTTTGCCAAACTCATGACAAACAAGTTTGATATGAGCATGATGGGCAAATTGAATTATTTCCTAAGTTTGCAAGTAAAGCAACTCAAGGATGGAATATTCATAAATCAAGCAAAGTATGCAAAGGAAATGCTCATAAAGTTCAGGATCAAAGAGGAAGAGAAACTTGAAAAGATCCCTATGAGTGTTGGTACCAAATTGGGCTACACTAAACAAGACAAAAGTGTGGATGAACACAAGTATAGGAAGCTCATTGGTTCCTTGATGTATCTAACATCAAGTAGGTCTGACATTCAGTATGCTGTTTGTCTGTGTTCAAGGTTTCAATCTGATCCTAGAGAATCACACTACAAGAAAGCACTCAAAATACTGAAATATGTCAAAGGCACAGTCAATGTTGGATTATGGTATCCAAAAGATTCTGGATTAGAATTGGTTGGTTATTCAGATGCTGACCATGGTATATCAACCCTTGATCGAAAAAGTACCTCTGGAACTTGTAAGTTTCTAGGTACAAGATTAATTTCATGGTTCAGCAAGAAGCAAACTTGTGTGGCCAATTCATCCACTGAATCTGAATACATTGCGGCTTGTTGTTGTACTGCTCAAATCCTTTGGATTCAACAACAACTAAGAGATTATGGTATTTCTTCAAAGAAAACACCAATATTTTGTGATAATACAAGTGCTATTGCTATCACGCAAAATCCTAAGTTCCACTCAAGGACAAAGAACTTTGATATTAGACATCATTTCATTAGAGATCATGTGGAAAAAGGAGAAATTGAGGTCGTAAAGATAGGTACTGATGATCAACTTGCTGACATCTTTACCAAGCCCCTTCCAGATAATAGGTTCGCAATGCTAAGGTATAACCTTGGATTGATTGAACTACCTCAATAAAAAGGGTACATTTGATTAGATTGTTGAAACGGGCATTCAACAAGCCAACAGCTGCTTAAAGATTTAATCCTCTCTTGAAAAGTCCCTTTCTATTTGATTCCTCTAAAAGAGATGGTTGTACTCAAAGTGTTTGTTGAAACAGGCATTCAGCAAGTAAATCCTTCAAACCTGGTATTTGTTAGGAAACTTGGTCACTTGCTGAAACAGATATTTAGTAAGAAAATCTAAGGATTGTTGAAACGGGCATTCAGACAATCAAGGATACTGAAATAGGTATTCAAGTATCAAAAGATAAATCTGAGACGGGAATTCAGCAAAGAGCAAGATTGTTTCTCACCAAAAGAGAATTTATCTAAAATATCTCACTATAAAAGGATTTACTGAGACGGGAACTCAGGAATATCTTTGACCCAAAGAAAAATGAGATATTTGATTAAGGGGGAACTTTCAGGAACTACAAGGCTTGTTACATATAAAGTAATTGCTCAAGTCAGAAAGATTAAAATTGCTGAAAAGATTCTCTAATACTTCAGCAAGCTATTAGCTTCTAAGTAAAAGAGATAAAATACCTTAAATCAAGGTAAAATCTTATGTGACATTAATCGTGGCACAGATAAACTCGCTATTAATCATGACTTGAAATGCAATCGTGGCCATTGATTTTAAAGCAGTTGATCATCCAATGGTTAATGTTTTAAAGTGAAAACAAGCTCTGACGATTCCGGGTTAGTGGACCACTACGCATTCTATGCAAAGGCTCCACTAACTCGCTGTTTCTCTGTTTTACCCTTGCTAAAAACTCAAAACCATTGAGTTTCTCACATAACATAGATACTATATAAATGAAGAGTTAGAGAAAGACAAAATTCTTTAACTCACATTTCATTTCTCTGCAAAATATTCCCTAGCCTGTGCTCTGAAACACTATACCTCCGGTCAAAAAGAAAAGCATCTTTTTCGTATTCCCCCAATCTTACCTTACTATATAAGAGATGGCTTCCAAGAGGCAAACAACCAAGAACAAAAAATCCTCCAAGGCAGATAGTGCTGGAAAAAGCACTGCTCCTACACCGGCACCGACTCCGGTGAAGAACACGGTGAAAATCGTGCTTGCCAACAACAGAATCACAGAGAGACCCATGCCTCCTGCATATGTCAACACTGAAAAGTGTGAGCAGATGATGCAGTGGGGAGGTTTTGCAAAAGAGAAGTATATTCGATACTTCTATGAACAAGAACTGGACGAAGTAAATGTTGCAGCGTTGAACTACATAAATCAACAAGGCCTACTTTTCTTTATCACTGCTCACCCCAAAAATAAAGTGAGTATGTTAGATACTATGGAATTCTACAATAATGCAGAAATCCAAACCCTTACTGGTGAACAAGGAATCACTGAAAAAGTGATTTCTACAACAGTTCAGGGAAAGAAAATCATCCTGAAATGGATTGATTTGACGAACATCTTCCAGATACCAACCACTGGAACTGAAGATGCCATCACTGCCACTGAAGAAGAGATTGAACCCTTTACAGTGATGTCAGAAATGAGAGGATGAAGAAAGGAGAAATTGCTCTTGTAACTTGGAACAAGTTCACAAAGAGGAAGCATATCTATCACTCCCTTGGTCTAGTAGCATTGCTACTCATCAAATTTTTAGACTCCCAAGTCGGAGGAATAGACCAAGTCGGCTTGAGAAGATGGTCGTTGTTGATGCACATCTATGAAACAAGACTGACATCAACTGGGCTAAATACATTTTCAACAGATTTGTTGACTGTATTTCTAAGTTCAAAGTCAAGGTGGAAGACAATACTGTCTCACCTATTTTCCCAGTGATGTATGGACTGAAAATTTGTTACATCTTTGAAAATTTCCAGATCCACCTAAGAAACCCATTGCCGATCAAAAAGTCAGTATGCAATGTGGGAAGAGCTTTTTACAAGCTAAATGGACCCAAGGTTGCTGATAAACAGTCTAAGAAAGCAACAGAATCAAACGTTGCTGATACTACTGCTGCTGTTGATACTGCTGCGGTTGCTGACACTAAAGCACCCAGCAAAAGATCAAATAAGAAGAGAAAAGCTGACGATGATACTCAAACTGCAGCTTCATCAGTTGATCCTGTTCCTAAGAAGTCAAGAACAAAAACCTTCCCAAGGAAGAAAACAACGGCAAGAAAGTCTTTGCCGATCGTCCATGAAATACGGGACGATGATACACCAGTGGTTGCTGAAAAGCAAACCACTATAGTAGATGTTGCAGAGGTACTTGCTGAAGCCTCTACAAATCCAATAAATTTGGATCCATCTACTGAAGAAAGACCACAAGGCAATGGAAATGAAATTCCTGTCTTAGAAAGATTAGAAGATATCTACATTGTAGATAATCTAGAGGATACAACACTTGAACCAGCAAGTGATATTGCTGCAGACCTCAAAAAGGCTGCACTTGCTGAAAACGTTGCCAGCAAAGCAACAAAGGAAAAAGAGACAGTTGCTGAAAACGCAGCTACTCAAGACCAGGAAGTTGCTGAAGCTGCAACCATTGAAGAAACAGTTGTTGAAACTGCAACTGTTCAAAATCAAGAGTTTGCTGAAACTCATCAAGAAACACAATTCGACCACGCATCTCATGATGCTGAGAATGTAAGACCAAGTTCACCACTCACTTCTATTGACAAAGTCCAACTGGTACTGACTGACCTAAGCCAACAAATGGATATGGAGATTGATGATAACTCCAACAAGTCAGTGGACCTTTTTATGACTAGTAGTGAACTCAGAGGTCTAGATGTTTCTGCTCAACTTGTCCACTCAGAGACAAGGGAGATTGTTGATGCTGCACAGCTTTCTCAGTTAGAGCAAGAAAAGAAGTCTGCTGAAGATCTAGTCCGAAATAATGAAGAAGCAATCAATGCTGAAAGGACTGAGTCACCACCTGTCATTCTTCAGCAGGTAGTTAACTCAGAAATAAGCAAAACTTCCTTATATGATACTTTATCTTTAGCTAATACTATTGTTTCTTTACAGACTTCTCATGATACAAGGCAGAAGAGAGTTGAAACTTCTGCACCATAATCTACAACTCCTACTCAGCAGGTAGATGAAAATTTTGGTAACTTTACTAAGGTTAAAAACTTAGTACTTGTATCTAACAAAGTGTTATTTCAGGATGAACAAAACAAGGATGCTGCTACAGCTCCTGAAGAAATGGAAGTAGTACCAGCACAATTAAGTGTGCAACATGAGCTTGCTGAGAACCAGCAAGTAATTCATGTTACAGTTTTAAACTCTAAAACTACTTTCTAAAACCTTCCTGAAAACAACTTTGCTTTTATTCAGGCTCAAAAGTATATAAAAGAAGCGATTCTCATCACAGAAGTCCATGAAGTTAGTTCAGGTGAACTGTACTCAAACTTCAAGAGAAACACTTTGACCAGAGTTGCTAAGTCTGTCAGCAACTGGCAAAGGTACAGAAGAATGGACTCCTCAGATCTTCACATCCATTTCTCGAATGAAAAGAAGAGAAACTCTCTCATCAAGCTCGAGACTTTCGTACACTCTATATTTCCTGAAGAGCTATCTTATTCTCAGCAAATGAATGCTAATCTGATTGTCACAATCAGAGAGAATATGAAAGCTAAGTTCAAGAGTGCCTCTCCAGCTGAACAAGCTGTGATGCTTAAAGGTTCATTTGTACCAGTGGTGGCTGATCCCTACAAAATCAATGAGGAAGAAGAGGTAACAAGTCAGGCCAAATACAAACATCTCGAGTTAGTTATTCTAACTCATGATGATGAAGAAGAAGAGGATGAGAATGTCCTTGAAGATTCAATTGATGAAGAATCTAAAGATTCAATGGACAGTAAGGACGAAGATGATGACAATCAAGGTCCTAGTCCAGATGCTGGTGGAGAAAAATTGTCAGCTGCTGATCAAGAAGATCAAACTCATGCTGAAAACCAAGAAGCTGAACAACCTCCCTGTCAGCAACAGGAATCTGCTTCAACTCCTGCTGACAGATCCACTCCAACAACTGAACAAGTTGCTGAGACTGAAGAAGACTATGCCAGAAAGCGGGCTGAAATGCCTAAAGGAAAAGCAAATCTTTCAGATGCCGAGATAATCCTACTCGAAGCTCAGGTCACCGATTCAAGCTATGAGGAATATGAAGTTCTTGATGAAGATTATCAAAGATCAATAAAGAATAGTCTACAGATTCCTGACAGAAGCACTCAACACCTAGACATTGCTCAATCTTCAGGAGTGAATAACTTGGAAGAATCCTCCCTTCCACCTACTACTGGTGAAAATCCAGTTGTTGAGTCTCAAGAGTTGCCTTCAGCAACCACTCAACCAAAAGTATCTGAGGCAAAAGACTTAGGCGTCAAGGTTGCTGGCCTTGATGAACCTGATGAGGAAGAAGACTTGTCAGATTTCTCAGCACATGACGAAGAAAAGGAAAAGGCAAAAGAACAAAAAGTGGTAGAAATTCCTCCAGCATCCACTAATTCTGATGAAGGAGATGACGAAAGAAGCCGCTTGCTGAGAAATGATGACCAAATTTCCACAGAACTTAAAGCCCATTCACTTACTCCCTCTTTAGTGTTGTTCCCAAACGTTGAGGAGTTTACTCCAAGAATCAAGGCACTAATGGTTGTTCACAAAGCATGCCAAGAAGAGGATAATGCACTGCTTACTGAGAGTCCACTTAACACCGAAAAGATACTGACTACTGTGCTGAGACGCACTACTACCCTTACAGAAAGATATAAGTCTACTTCACAAGAGCTATGAAGATGATGTCAGCAAAGCACTCAAGCTAGCTAAAAGTGCATTGACAAAGGCTCAGGCAATCATGGAAGAAAATGTAAATAACGAGCGACGACATGAGGAGAATTTAGCTTTTATCAAGGAAGAACTGTCAAAGCTTACTTCTGATCAGCAAGACATGATTCTTAAGTACAACAGCCTTCATACTCTTGCTGAAAATTGCAACAAGTTTTTCTCTGTTCACATCAAACCGATGTTGCAATCCATGTCTAAGGGAGAGGATACAAGGAAAAAGTCTTCAAAAGACAAATCGTCTACTACTCCCTCTTCAGCTCCACTGAAATTGCCTGGACCGCCACCTAGAGAACCTCTTGCTGAAACAGAGAAAAGTTCCAAAAGAAAAGCTGAAGCAGATTCTGAGAGAAGTTCAGCAAATCCTAAAAGGAGAAAAACCTCTGCTGATACTCCAGAATTCTGTCAAACTGAAAGTCATCAAGGTTTTGATAATAATGATGACAATGATGATGACCAAACAATATCTCAAGCTATAAGGGCTAAGCCTCTTTCTGCCTTGACTCCATCTGGACAGTCCAAGCATTTTTCTTCTGACTCCAGATCATCAGCAAAGGATCAAGGAAATGCTAAGTCAATAAGAAGAAAGCAAAGAGAAGAAGAAAGAAGGCTAGCTAACATTTCTATAGGCACTGGCATTGATTACACAAAGACCAGCAATGAGGAAACCACTCAAAATGTGGTCAAAAACCTCCATGGTTGCTGGATAATTAAACTAGAAGACCTTTTAGCAAATGATTTCTTTCCAACTGCTGTGCTGAACAAGCTTTACACATGGATTGATCTGAAGGTTGCAAAGAAAGGAAGGGATCCTCCTCCCTACCCAAGGAACATAGCTTTAAAGTGGTTGAACATTGAAATCTTAGTGAGAAGAAGCTCCATCAGCAAGAAGTTGAGGCAAGAACCTGACCTCATCAATCCTGTGGATGCTGTTACTATAATGATCCCATGACCAACAAGTCCAAAAATAAATATGGCTTGATTCCTTATGAATATTTCCATCTTACTGCAAGGGATCAAGAAGAAGACCTCCATTGGTTAAGGAAGATTCATGCCAACAAGGGAATTTCAGACACTCAACTACTTCATGCTAGCAATTGGGGTACGCACTTATGGGTAATACACTACAAAGACATGAATGGTGAAAACCATCACTATACTGCCTATAAGAATGCAAGAATAGTTCAACTTGAAGTCCGTAAACTACTTGAAGATTACGAGAAGGACTGCGTTGAATTTACTGCTCTTGATAAGAAGAGTGTAAAGAGATTCTTAGAGAATCCTCTTCCGGAATAGAATAGAGTCCCTTGAAAAGCTTTGTTTTGCTTACTGATTGTAATAGTTATATGTGATCCTTCTTGTAAACTTACTTCTAAAAGATACCTATCAGCAATCAACTTTTTGACTCTTATTGGTTCTTGATTATGCAAATTAATTATGCTTACTGATTTATTATTCAAGTATGTTTGCATTAATCAACTGATTTATTCAACATCAGGAACCTCTAAAAGGGTAACAATTAATTTAGCCATGGATTGCTAACATCAAAAAGGGGGAAATTTGTTAGGAAACTTGTAATTTTGATGAGCAATTAACCATGCTAAATTAGTAAAGTCTAGTAACCAGTACTCTTAAGGTCCATAGGAATTAGAATTTTAAGGACATTGTAAAAGAGGAACGTTTGCTGAAAGACTTAGTGTAGGTACTAGTTAGGTTCTTAAGCTTGCTGATGATTTACTTTGTTTTTACAAACAAACTGTTGAAGACCTAGAACCGCTCAGAATGTGGAAAATTTGAAGACTGAAGACTTAGAAGAATTCTGAGAAAGGTATCTACAAAGGCACATGTTACTTCAGAAATTGAGAATTTCAGCAACAGCTTGCATAAGTGAAAATCTATATGACAGAGTAGGTTGTGCTTGCTGAAACTGAGACTGACCACTTGTTGATAACATATGTGACCTCCTTGCTGAAGAGTACTTGCATTTTGGCTCCAACGTTCATATTTGAATTTGATTCAAAAGAACATTAAATGCAAAGTAGGCACGCGAAGAACATGACGACAAGAAGACAAATGAATAACGCTGCTGAAAGTACAAAAGCAAGATAGTGACATATTAATGTACAAAGCCTTAGAATTTGAAATTCAAACGGCTCCCTTGAGACACTATAAATTGAAGACCTTAGCCTGGGTAGAAGGTTGTGTCAACAACGTGATCAAACTCTCACTTGTGCTTTAAACACTCAAATCCTTCTCTACTCTCTACTGCCTATTGATCTGTTCCAAGACTTAAGTTTGAAACAAAAGCTACTTGTGAAGAAGTTGAAGATTGAAAGCTAAGAAATTAGTTAAGTGTTCTTTCTTTTAAACAAGAACAAGTCTTGACACCAGAAACAACAAACTTGCTTAGTGCAAAGTATTACAAGTTGTGTTTCTTTAGATAACTTGTTATAGCTGCAAAGTTATATTCAAGTCATCTCATCCCAAACCTCTCTAACTGAAAAACACCCTTATTCAGGCGTGAAATTCAGGGGGAATTAATCAAGCATAGCTTTGCTGATTATAGTCCCAAGTTTGGTGGAGAACAATGTTACAGTTCTCTAGTTTAGGTTGGAAACAAGGCAAATGTACTTTGGTTTCTGAGAATCATTAGTGATAGGATTTGTAAGGAACCTCATATCTTATCATAGTGGTTTCAGTCCTAGAAAGGACAAAGTTGATTAGTTGAGAGATTACGCCACTCTCAGATACCACTATAAAAGTGTTTTTGTGATTTAGTTTTCTGCACTTAGTTTTCAGCAAGTTACAATTGTTTTATACTGTCACTTTGCTCACTTGCTGAAACTATTTTTTCTGAAGAAAACACTTATTGAAAAAGACTTCCGCACTCTGTTTTTAAGTATCGGCAAACTCATTACTGAAAAGTAATAAACACTTGCTTAGAAATTTAAGTATTAGCAAACTCATTACTGAAAAGTAATAAGCACTTGCTGAGAAAGTTTTAAACGATGAAAAGTTTGAAATGACTATTCACCCCCCTCCCCAAGTCTTTTCTTGTTGTTTAAAGGGACCAACACAAATGTTTCACACGGTACAATAAGCTATTTCATTTATGACAAAAACGTATGAAAGACATGAGTTAGTGAGAGATTGAGAGACAATACTACTTTCTACTAGACACTAGTTAAGTAAATATTGTGGGTGAAATTTGACCAGAAATCCAATTTTCACGGGTCAATTATGACCCATGGTTGGAGAGAGAGAGAGAAAAAAAAATGAAAGGAGAATGATTGAAGCTCAGCCATGGCGGAAGCCATGGATAAGCATCTCATCCATGGAAGACGAGAGCATATTCTCCCTGGAGGACGATAGCTCATCCTCCTCCACCCATGGATGAGCTTGCTGCTCGTCCATCGAGGATGAAATTTCAGATCTAAAAATTTTCAGAATTTTCAGATCTGAAAATTTAACCTCAATGGATGAGTTTTTTACTCGTCCATGGAGTATTTGGTAGTGTTATGTGGTGATGACCACCAAATTGGTTGTATTTTTTGTTGTGGTATGTGGTGGTTGCATGATGGCTATGGTGATGAAAGTTTTTGGCCAAATATTAGACAATTTGACATTGATTATGTTTCATATAATGTTATCAATGATTTGTAAAATTATAGTAATAGAATGTATTGTTTCAAATAAAATAGTTCCAGTTTCACAAAAATGTTTAAGGTTTGTAAATAAATGATTAAGATTTTAGAGAAAATATTCAAGGTTTTGTATCTAAATGCTTAAGGTTTTATAGAAAAAAATATTTAAGGTTTTGTATATAAATGTTTAAGGTTTTGTGTATAAATGTTTAAGGTTTTATCGAAAAATGTTTAATGTTTTGTAATAAATATTTAAGGTTTTATATAAAAGTATTTATGCTTTCGTATAGATTGAAAATATTTAATGTATAATGTTAGTTAATGTACTTGTATCGACAAACGTGTAACGCTTCAATATCTTGTAAATGTTTAATTAGAGCTTAGGGTTTGGATGGGGCGCAGGGCGTTCATTCTAAACCCTAAACCCTACTTACGACCGTTACACTCGGAAAGTATATTCATTTTTCAAGGGCATTTGGGTTCATTAGTTTCCCTTAGGGTTTTAGAACTTTTGTTAAAATATGAGAATTATTTACTTAGTGTTTGATACAAAACAGTTTATATTTTAGATAAAATAGTTCATGTTTTCATTAGACATAAGTGATGTTTATATTTTCACAACTTTCATATTTGATAAAAAATTTCATTTGTAATTTTTTGAAAATCATGAATTATTTTCAACCACAAATGGAGTATTTAAAAAAGACACAAAATTGATTTATCTCGAGAACTCGTTAATTTAAGCAAAGATGTTCATGTTTACATAAAATAATTTGTGTTTGTAATATAAATTAGTGATGTCTATGTTTTACAATTGGCCATGTTGTATAAAAACAACCAATTGACGATTTTTTAGAAAACATGAAGTACTGTTTTGAAAGTATGATATTTTGTAATGCATGTTTCATACGAAATAGTCTACATTTTACATCAAAATAGTACATGTTTGCATCAGAAGTAATTGATGTTTATGTTGTCACAATTGATAAAAATGCTTCATTGATAGCTTTTTGAAAAACATGAACCATTTTGAACAAGACATGACGTGTCGTTATGAAAACATAAACTTGATTTTTAACTAAAAAACGCATCATATGTTAAGCAAATACGAAGTTTTTGAATACAAACTTCCATGTGTCAGAGTCAATTGATGGTTTATTTTTTAAAACATGAACTATTGTGTATAAAAACCGAAGTATTTTTTAGAAACCATGGATCCACAGAATAACGAGTATAAAGTCGACTAGCAATGCTTGGTACTCACCAATAAAATTATCAATTTCAATACCAAATCTCAGTAATACAACAAAAAAAAAATAAGACCAGCGATTTTGTTCTTTCTCCTCTTATATCCTTCTTGTTCTCCATCTCCTTTGTTATCCTTCTTATTCTTCTTATTCTCTCCCAAATTGATTCAAAGGCCCATAGATGAAATATATAATCCCAAATTTACAAAATCAACCTAAATCTAGAGTCAAAACTATTAAAACATATATGTAAAAAAACCTCAAACTGTATACAGAAAAAACTTAACAATATATCTGAAGGAAACCTTAAACAGTACTTTAAAATTGAACTATTTTTAAACATGAACTATTTTGAATTAAATATGAACTATTTGTAGGAAGGATTAAATTGTAAATACCAATCATACATTGTTCTTCTACTCTCTCTTTCTTCTCCATGTCTTCTCATGTCCTCCTTATTCTTCTTCTGCATCTCATATCTCAAACACCCTAATTTCGATTTGTAAGCTCTAGGATCGAATCCAAATCCACATGAAATTAGACAAAATAATAGCTATAGGATCAAATTTTTAAATCAAAATTGAAAAGAGAGGAATAATTATAATTAAAAAAAAAAAAAGGGAGAAGAGCTTCATGGACAATTCGTTCATAGACAAGTTGAATGGGCAGCCATGGATTTTATCTTTTAGCTTTGAGCTTTGAGCTTGCGACTTTTGGAGTTGAATAGGCAGCCATGGATTTGAGCTCGCTGCATGTGATGTTGTATTCAAAACACACTCTAGTGTGTTTTTGGTGTGTGTTTTCTTATAACCCGTTTTTTTCAAACCGGGTCAGAAGGATCCGCGAAATTTACCCTATCCTACTTATTTGGTGTTATTTTTTTGCTTGTGACTCTCAGTCTCTCAATAACTAGCGTCTCTCCCCAGACGGACTCTTCATTTATTACTTATATATAATAAAACTATGTTTGTCTCAATTATTTTTTACAACGACGACACCAAACTTGGTCAAAGTATTCTTTTCGACAACAAGGACAACAACTTGCCCAGAAAATACAGCAAACTTTAACTTTCATGCAAAAAACATTCGATGAACATTTTTCAGCTAGGGCGAATGACTTATCCTTGTCAACTTTAAATGACAACTTAGATGATAATTTGTTGTAGCATTCACGATTCATTTGACCACCACCAGATAGAGATTCGAGCATGATTGAAAGACCTCTACAACAACTTTTGCTAGGGCCGCTTTTGGATCGGGTGCATCATAGTATACCTTGCAATTTTCGAGAAGTTATTCCAATCGAATGCCTCTACATTAATCTGAATACGGACATTTCAATCACACCAAAGCTATATAATATATTTTTGGTCCCTTTAAACAACAAGAAAAGACTAGGGGGGGGGGGGGTGAATAGTCTTTTCAAACTTTCATCGTTTAAAACTTTCTCAGCAAGTGCTTATTACTTTTCAGTAATGAGTTTGCTGATATTTAACTTTCTCAGCAAGCGTAAGTTACTTTACAGTAGCTTGGTTTGCTGATACTTAAAATCAGAGAGCGGAAGTCTTTGATACAATAAGTGCTCTTTCAGTAAGTAAAGGTTTCAGCAAGTGAAGTGAGTGACTGTGTACAGACAGATATGATTTGCTGAAAACTAAATACAGTAAGTAAATCACACAAACACTTTTATAGTGGTACTGAGAGTGGCGTAATCTCTCAACTAATCCACTTTGTCCTTTCTAGTGAATCCACTAAGATATGATTGAGGTTCCTTACAATCTCCTATCTAGAGCGATTCAACAGAAACCAAAGCACACTTGCTTTGTCTCCAACCTAAACTAGAGAACGTAACCTTGTTCTCCACAAAACTTGGTACTTTTAATCAGCAAAACTATGCTCGATTAAGTTCCCCTTGAATATCACGCCTGAAAGGGTGTATTTTCAGTTAGAGAGTTTTGGGGTGAGATAAAGTAATTATAACTTATTCAGTTACAACAAGTAATCTAAGAAACACAACTTTGAATACTTTGCAGTAAACAAGTTTGATTGTTTCTGGTGTCAAGACTTGTTCTTGTTCGAAAGAAAGAACACTTAACTAATTTCTTAGCCGAGTTTGTTCTACTTCTTCACAAGTAGCTTTTTCAAGCTTTAAGTCTTGGAACGGATCAATGGCAGTAAGAGTGTTTGAAGGTATGTGAGTTTAAAGCACAAGTGAGAGTTTGATCACGTTGTTGACACATTTCAACTCTTCGCCGGATGACCTCTATTTATAGTGTAAGTAAGGAGCCGTTTGAATTTCAAATCCTAAGGCTTTTGTTCCTTAACATGTCACTATCTTGCTTTTGTACTTTCAGCAGCGTCTTTGTTTGTCTTCTAGTCTTCATGTCCTTCGCGTGTAAGCTTTGCATTTGATGCATATTTGAATAGAATTCAAACAGTAACATTGGAGCGCAAATTCAAGTACTTTCAGCAAGAGGTCACATATGTTCCATCAGCAAGTGGTTGCACAACCTACTCTGTCTTTCAGATTTTCACTTATGCAATGCTGTTGCTGAAATTTCCACTTTCTGAGCAACACGTGCCTTTGTAGATACTAGTCTTTCAGCAATCTTCAAGTCTTCAGATCTTCTAAATCTTCAAGTCTTCAGATCTTCAATAATCTTCAAGATTCTGAGCGGTTTCTAATTGCTTCAATAGTTTGTTTGTAAAAAACAAAGTATATCGTCAGCAAATGCTTCAATGGGTTATTTTCTTTTCAGAAAATAAGATACATCATAAGCTAAAGCATCAATAAGTTATTCTCTTTTCAGAAAATAAAATACATCATACGCTTCAGCATCAATAAGTTATTTTCTTTTCAGAAAATAAAATACATCATACGCAAAAGAAATAACTTATCTAGCACCTAAACTAAGTCATCAACAAACGTTCCTCTTTTACAATGTCCTTAAAATTCTAAATTCCTATGGACCTTAAGAGTACTAGTTACTAGACTTTCCTTAATTTAGCATGGTTAATTGCTCATCAAAATTACAAGTTTCCTAACAAATTTCCCCCTTTTTGATGTTAGCAATCCATGGCTAAATTAATTGTTACCCTTTTAGAGGTTTCTGATGTTGAATAAATCAGTTGATTAATGCAAGCATACTTGAATAATTAAACAGTATGCATAAGTAAATTGCATAATCAAAAACCAATAAGAGTCAAAAGTTTCATTGCTGATAGTTATCTTTCAGAAGTTTACAAGAGATAGCATAGATAACTTAAACAGAATCAGCAAGCAAAAACTTTAACAAAAACTATTACAGGGACTTAAACTCTTTCAGAGGATTTTCTCAAAATCTCTCTTACACTCTTCTCAGCAAGTGCAGTAAATTCAACACAGTCCTTTTCGTAGTTTTCCAGAAGCCTACGGACTTGTAGTTGAAGAATTCTTGCATTTTTGCAGGCAGTATGATGATGCTTTTCAGCATTCATTTCCATGTAATTAGTTACCCATAAATGCATGCCCCAATTGCTGGCATGGAGAAGTTGTGTATCTGAAATGCTTTTCGGATGAATCTTTCTTAGCCAGAGAAGATCTTCTTCTTGATCCTTAGCAGTGAGATAGAAGTACTCATAAGGAATCAATCCAAGTTTCTTCTTAGGTTTCTTTGTTACTGGGTCAGAGTAGTAAGTGATGCCAGGTGGTTTGATCAGATTTGGTTCTTGTTTGTATGTCTTACCAATGGCAATTCTTCTTACTTGGACCTCAAGATTCAACCATTTCCCAGCAATATTTCTTGGGAGGGATTCTTCCCTTTGCTTTCTTTGGACCTTGAGTTCAATCCATCTGAACATTTGATTCAATATGGCTGTAGGAAAGAACTCATTTACCAGCAAGTCTTCCAGCTTTAAAATCCAGCAACCATGAATGTTTCTGATTACATTCTGAGTGGTTTCCTCATTGCTGGTCTTTGTGTATTCAATGCCGGAGCCAATAGCAATGCTGGCCAGCCTCTTTTCTTCCTGTCTTTGCCTTCTTCTTCTTGTCTTAGCATTGTCTTGATCTCTTGCTGAAGAGTCAGACGAGAAATGCATTGAATGGCCAGACGGAGTCAAGGCTGTTAAGGGTCTAGCTCTTATGGCTTGAGATATTGTTTGATTGTCATTATCTTCATCATCTTCTTCATTCAGATTGTGATGACTTTCTGTATGGCAAAAATCTTGAGTTTCAGCAGCGGGTTTTCTCTTTTTGTTACTTGCTGAATTCAACTCAAATTCTGCTTGCCTTTTAGAACTTTGCTCTTTTTCAGCAAGAGGTTCTATTGCTAGTGGCACATGAACAGCAGGAGCGGTTTGGTTTCTTTTTCTTTTCTTTTCCCCCTTAGACATGGATTGCAACATCGGAGTGATGTGCAGAGAATAAAACTCATTGCAATTTTCAGCAAGAGTGCTTAAACTGTTATATTTCATGATGATTTGTTGTTGGTCAGAAGTCATTCTTGACAACTCTTCTTGAATGCTCATCATGTTCTCTTCATGTATTTTCTCTGTTGCGGCCTTCTCATCCATAAAAGTCTGTGCCTTTACGAGAGCTGTCTTTGCTAGCTTTAGAGCTTCACTTACATCTTCTTCATAGCTTTTGTGATAAAGACTGATGTCTTTCTGAGCTATGGTCAAAGTAGTAGTGCGTCTCAGCACTGTAGCCAAAATCTTTCCAAAGTCAAGTGGGCTCTCAGCAAGCAATGCATCATCTTCATCTTTGCAGGCATTATGGACTTCCTTTAGTGCTAGAATTCTAGGAGTAAACTCCTCAACTCTTAGGAACGACAATAAATGAGGTGTTAAGGAATGAACCTTAATTTCTGAAGCAAACTGATCATCACGCATCAACAATTCTGCTCTTAGACCATCGTCTAAATCATTGATGTAATCAGGAGGAGAAATCTGAACGACTTTTGGGTCTCGCTTGGACTGTTCATCGTCATTTTCTGACAAGTCGTCATCATCCTCAGATTCATCAAGTTGAGCAACTTTTGAACCTTTATCAGTAGCTTCACTTCCTTTTTGTTGAGTGGTTGCTGATGGCAACGCTTCAGACTCAACAACTAGAGTTTCACCAGTAGTTAGTTGTTTCAATTGAGTTTGTGGCTCAATTACTGGAGTTTCGTCAGTAGTTAGTTCTAATTGAGTATGAGACTCAATTACTGGAGTTTCGCCAGTAGTAAGTGGAAGGGAGGGGACTTCCTTTGTTCTCACTCCTGAAGATTGACCAATTTCTAGATCCTGCGTATGTCGTGCATGGATCAAGAGACTGTTTTGGAGAGCGCGTTGGTAATCTTTATCTTGTTCATCATCATCATCAAGGTTTTCTTCAGTAACCTTGGCATCAGAAATTGGACTTTTGCCATTTTTCAAGGCAACCCTTTTTCTGGCGTATTCTTCTTCAGTATCAGCACCTTGCACAGGTTCTTGATTTTCAGCAGCAGCAGGAGGAGGTTGAGATTCTTGCTGAGATTGTTGTTGTTCAGCTTGCTGATTTTCAGATTGAGTATTTTCGGCAACTGTTAACTTCAATCCTCTAGCATCAGGACTTGGACCTTGATTGTCATCATCATCGTCTTTCTTGTCCTTGGAATCTTTCCCTTCATCATCACTGGGATCAGTGGGAATGTTCTCATCTTATTCTTCTTCATCATCGCCTGTCAGAATGACTAGCTCCACGTGCTTATACAAAGCAACACTTGTCACTTCCTCTTCCTCATTTATTTTGTGGGGATCAGCCACCACAGGTACAAATAGACCTTTGAGCATCACAGCTTGTTCAGCTGGAGAGGCACTCTTGAATTTTGCCTTCATATTCTCTCTGATTTGAGCAATCAGATTGGAGCTCATTTGCTGAGAATATGTCATTTCTTCAGGAAGGATGGAGTGGACAAATGTTTCGAGCTTCAGCAGAGAAGATCTCTTTTTCTCGTTTGAGAGATGAAGGTGAAGATCTGAGAAATCCATTCGCCTGTACCTTTGCCAGTTGCTGACGGACTTAGCAACTCTTGACAAAGTTGTCCTTTTGAAGTTCAAGTACAGTTCTTCAGAACTTACTTGATGATCTTCAGTGATGAGTACCACTTCAGTGGTCTCCTTTTGAGCCTGAAAGAGAATGTTATTTAGATTAGGATTGGTTTGGATAATTGTTTTAGAGTTCATATCTGAAACATGATTTACCTGCTGAGAATCAGCAAGCTCATGTAGTACAATTTGCATTCCATGAGGAGCTTGAGTAGCATCCTCCATTTGTTCATCCTGAAATAAATTAGAGTTAGACACAAGTACTAAGCTGTCTTTTATACCAAAATTATTAACTACCTGCTGAGCAGGGAGTGTTGGTTCTGGTGCAGAGGCTTCAACAACCATCTGACTTGCATCTTGAGAAGTCTGTAGAGATAATATAATATTAGCAAATTCAGAAATTGAAGTTTTACTGATGGTTGAATTAACTACCTGCTGAAGAAGGACATGTTGTGGCTCAGTCCTTTCAGCATTAACAGTTTCTTCAGCTTCTTGGACTGTTTCTTCAGCAGACTTCTGGTTTTGCTCTATCTGAGAAAGCTGTGCGGTTTCAGCAATCTCCCTTGTCTCTGAAATGACAAGTTGAGCAGAAGCATCTTGACCTTTGAGCTCACTGGTTGTCATGAAGAGATCAATTGATTTGTTGGATGATTCTTCAATTTCCAACACCATTTGTTTGCTTAAATCTTCCAGTACAAGCTGGACTTTGTCAATTGACGTCTTGGGTGAGCTAGGGCTAGTATTCTCAGCATCACGAGATGCGTCGTTGAATAATTCTTCTTGAGTTTCAGCAAGTTCAGGAACTGGAACCATTGCTATTTCAGCAACTGGTCCTTCAGCAAGCGTTGTTTCAGCAACTTGATGAGTTGCTTGTTCAGCAACCATCAGCAAGTGCCGCTTTTTGCAGATCAGTGGCAATGTCACTTGCTGGTCTCAAAGTTGGATCATCTAGATTATCTACAATGTAGATATCAGGTTCTTGGGCAGGAATTTCATTTCCACTGCCTTGTGGTCTATTCTCAGTAGAATTATCAACATTGAGTTGATTGTTGAAGGCTTCCGCAAACACTTCAACATTTCTGACATAGGCTTCAGTAATTACCTCATCAACATCTACTGGCAAATGCGTTTCAGCATTTGTCTGGGAATTGACTGAGAAGTCTTGGACATCAGGGACTGACTGGCGAGCCAGTGTTTTCTTCCTTTGTTGCTCGTCCGTTTCCTCTTAGGTACGGGGTTTGCTGATGACGCTGCAGTCTGAGTGTCATCATCAGCTTTCCGCTTTTTCTTGTTAGATTTCTCCAGTTTCCCAGAGTCATCTATAGTTGCATTTTCAGCAACGGGTGTTGTACACGTACCTTGTTGATTTTCTACAGCAGTTTCATTTGTGTTACCACCACCAACAGCAGTTTCATCTCTAAGTTGCTGAGTGGTAACATCTGCAGCTGTTGTATACCTTTCTTGCTGGCTTGTGCTGACAACAATTGCAGTTGTTGTCTTCTTAGTTTTCTTTCCAACAATCTTAGGTACATTCTGCTTGTAGAAAGATCTTCCCACATTGCATACAGACTTTTTGATTGGCAATGGGTTTCTTAGCTGAATCCTGAAATGTTCAAGGATATAGCATATCTTGATTCCATACATAACTGGAAAGGAAGGTGAGACCTTGTTGTCTTCTACCTTTACCTTAAACTTAGTAACACAATCAACAAGCCTGTTGAAAATGTACTTAGCCTAGTTAAGTTCTGTTTTATTTTCATGGATATGCATCAGCAATGGCCATCTTCTCAGGCCTACTTGGTCAATTCCTCCAACTTGGGAGTCAAGAACTTTTATTAGTAGCAGAGCTACTAGACCAAGTGAAGGACAGAGATGCTTTCTCTTAACGTGCTTTGTCCAAGTCACGGGAGCTATCTCGCCTTCTTCATTTTCTCATTTCTGACGTCACTGTAGAAAGCTTCAATTTCTTCGTCAGTGGCAGTGACGTCATCTTCAGTTCCAGTGGTTGGAATCTGAAAATCTCCCTAAATCAGTCCATTTCAGGACGATTTGCGTGTTCTGAACATAAGTAAGGATCACTTTTTCAGTGACTCCTTTACTGTCTGTAAGGGACTGGATTTCTGCATTGTTGTAGAATTTCCATTGTATCAATCATGCTCACTTGCTTAGTGCGAGCAGAGATAAAAGTTCATGAGGCCTTGCTGCTTGATAAACTCAAGCGCCTCTTCATTTTCGGTCATCAGTTCTTGTTCATAAAAGTACCTAATGTACGTTTCTTTTGCAAAACCTCCCCATTGCATCCACAGCTCACACTTTGCATGTCAAGTTATGACGGAGGCATAGGTTTTTCTGGAATTCGGT
>JAHHQI010000032.1:0-40643 GCA_028274465.1 Plantago ovata | reverse complement strand
TTTACCCCTGTCTTTGAGAATTCTTCCTTGTCAGTCATACCCAACTATTATATAATAGTTGCAGAAAAGCTTTTTTTATAAAATCTAGAATGGTGAGAATTCCTTTTTATCTTATTATTTTGTTTTGAGAAAGCAACTTGAAGTCGAATGTTCCTATCGCGCGAGTCACTTTTTCGATAACGAAAAAAAGAAGCTATTCTGAAAGATAAGGCAAGGAAAGGCAGCCTGATTCCTGGAGTTCTAGATATTGGTATAGAGTCTAAGCACCTTGCATACTTGAATCGGTCATTGACATTAAAGATCTCAGGTTCAATTATAGTACGTGATCATATAAATCAAAGTTCGCCAGGCATGAGATTGGATATCTATTTTTTTAATGGAGCTGCTAGAAATGTCTTTGACAACTGAGTCGTCACTGAACTGACTTCGACTTCGTTTCCGAAAGATTCTATAGAAGTCCCTTCGTTGGTTAATGCAATTGAACTCTACGTTAAATAGTTCGACTGAAAAGATAGGTTCAAAGCATTGATAGACGATGTGCTTGCTAGAAAGTTTAGAATAACTTTAATTCACTAGTCCAGTAGGAGCGGGAGCATCCACTATGGTCTACCAGTATTAGTTCGCGGTAAAGAGCCCCTGTGGGAAGGGCTAGTTTCAACGTTGATCAGCAAGAAGACAGGGGTGTCCCCATAGTACTCCACCGTAAGCTTAAGACAGAGGCTAATATGATGAATCTGTGCTTGGTAGGTAAAAAGCTACTGAAAAAAGGAAAGTACATGTAGAACGCTTTAGAATCGTAGTAAACACCTTAACCAGAAATGTCATAAAATTGTGAAATTGTTGTATACTTTTCTTTTTGGTTGCTGGAATAAAGATTGCTAATGCATGCTGCAATGTGCTCAACCAACCGAAGCCCACTTTCATAGACGCCTCACTGCTTGTTGATGTTCATCCGATTCAGACAAGAAGAAAAATCCTATCGTTGTGAAGTAACTTCTTGAATCGAAATAAATAAAGTCTAACCTATGTGAAAAGCTACTTTTTAAAGTATTTATAGGTTTTTGCCAGGGGCTAAGGCTCTCCATCCGTCCTTTTCCATTCTTGCTCACTTTGCACAAGTTATGGAGTAGTTCTAGGTACACGGATCGTCCAAGACTCCTCTCCTCAATTATTAGAACCTTCTCATTGGAAAATGCTATCAGGCCCTCTTCCGATATCAATAATGTCTCTATTTCATGCTTAGATTTCCGGCTATAAGCGAAACACGAAAATTCCTCTTTTATTCAGCTAAAATAAAAGAATATTTGGTTCCAAATTGGTCTAAATCATTTTGAATTCGAAGAATCTGCAGGAATCAATGCTAGATCACATCAGGCAGAAACTTTCTTTATAGGTATGGGTGCCTCGCCCTGGAGCTACTTCTTTTTGCCTTCCCACAGGCTACCGTAACTCAAGTTCTAGTCGAATACTAGAATCCAATTCTAAATGAGAGAACAAGGCTCAAAGGCCCTTATATTGTTAAGTCCCATAGAAGCCGGTGCAGGTTATCTGATAGCTTAGGACTCTATTTGTGGTTTCATTAATGGATTAGTACCCCATCATGATTAAGAACCAAAGAAAGATAGCACTCCCGACTTTCCGCTCATATAAGATTCAATGAAAGCTCTGCGCTTGAGGAATTCTAAGCTAATTGCTTTAGCGTTAGTGAAATACTGGTGGTCAGCCGCATCCCTTTTTGAAACATACTATATGAATGGCCCTATTGTCCACAATAGATTGCATCTCAAGCGGGAAGGATCATCCCTATGGAAAGAGAAAAGAAGAGCTACGTGGTCACGCACAAGCAGTTAGGGCAAATAGAAATAGAGAGCAGTGAGTTCTTCTCCTCTACACTAAATGAAAATATTCGCGAGTAATACAACTCTATTTGTGGGCTGGCAACGAGATGGACTTGAAAAGGGGTAGTTCCATTCTAGCATAGATTACCTGTGAAGGGATTCTCTCTTTGAATGAAGTAGTCAGTGTCTAACTGAACTGTTACAAATCTTTCCTTAGGAAATGGGGTTAGTAAGACTACTAAGGGGAAGCCTAAGATTTTCCTTCCCTTAGTGTGGAGGTCAGCCATCTATCTTTTAGGGCCATAGGGCACAGTGTTTATTGTATAGACAACGAAAAGCCAACCACTTATGTTTCCACTCTCGTACTATAACCAGCTTATCGAACTGGTACCTAAAAGATGGAAACTTCTAAAGGCTGTCAAGAAGGACCTTACTACGGAACATGAACTGGAGGGACTAATAGCCGCCCTCAACAATCGGAGCTTCCGATTCTCGCTATTTTTTGAATTGCCCTTGATTTTTTCAAGCCGGAAAGCATTGGTTGCGACTTCTAATGAATGAAAGATGACAGCCCTACCAAGCTAGAAAGCTAAACAAAATCAAGGCAATTGTCGAGAAATCTCTTTACCGGGACTCTCGATCATTGAGTGATAAGTGCCTAAAAAAACCCGTTATACCTTATTGGCGGTGTAACATCGGAATCGAAACCATCGTTAATAAAACTTAGTCATTAAACGCGAGCTACCGCCTAGCCGTGTCACATTGTTCATTTCGCATCTTTGGGATCTGAGAGACAGGCGTGGAGTCCTCTATCTAATAGAGGAGCCGGTCGGAATGGCGTAATAGAAATCTCCATTGACAGTCGAAGGTCTCAAATGGAATAAGTCCGTCCCTTGGTGGGTTACTGGGGAAGCGAGGCAGTTTTTGCCGCTTTCAAAGAATGGGAAATGCCATCGGATTCTCCAAGTTTCGCGCTTGAGCAATAGTGATGGAATTCGTTGTCGTCCTCTCTCTTTCCTTTCGAACTTGAATGAAGCTACGCTTTCCTTGAGACTATCGATTCGGGCATAGATTCTTCTCTTGGAAGCCTATTTTTTCATTTCTTATTGGCCAGGCTACTCCTTGTGTGCGAATTCCAAAGGAAAAAGAGGAAATCACCTAGAGAGAGACTAATCAAAAGACGGCAGAAAAGCAAAGCAGGGATCAGAGGAGTTTAGCTAGCTCAGTGGTCGAGCGATCGGCTCTTAAAGACTTCAGGGATAGGTTCGAGCCCCACTTAGAAGGAAGATCGAATGGAGCTTGAAGGAGCCGCTCGAAATTGCGTAGTAAAAGTAATGTATTTCATCAGGCTTGTAATTGCTACTGTCTAGGGATCGCTTTGGGATTGGGCCGAAATGGGGTTTGTAGAATTGTGGAATGGGAATAGGTAGACAGCCTATAAAAGGCTTGCTAGGCCTAGGATGGCCCGCGCATTCACTAGCTTTCGTGACTAACAAGGTAGACACAGGCCTCACATGCTCTCGCATTCAGCTAGGAGCAGCTTAAGGGCGACTAGCCAGAAGCAGGAAAGAGTTTTCCCTTTGGTTGTTCTTGCCCAAAAATCTTTCTTCCTTGGACGAGTTCCTCTATCTCTTTTGCAAAGCCTAAGAAAAATGGTTTGCATATTTCGGCTGGCTACGACCTTTCTCAGTGGAGTCTGGACGGACGAAGGGCTATAGCACCCAACGTGTGGTATGGAATAGGCTAAGAAAGAGTTCCCGGTTGGAACGACCGATCCGTAATTGCGGGAGAAAGACCCATGAGAATAGTCTTCGACCGAACAGGAAGGGCCTTCTCATCATCCCAATCCGCCCCGTAATGTGGTTGGATCTATCATGGAAAGCAGTTCATCATGCATAGCTTCCCCGACCATGTAGAAAGCAAAATTACACAGAAACCTCATCTCAGAGACAAGAAAGCCTTTACTAGGAAGAAATGGCTTAGATAGAAAAGGCTTCGACATGAGGAAGAGAAGGTGAATAGCCCCGTCCCATGATGGATATGCCATTGTAGCGAAAGCAAAAAGAAGAGGGGAAGTGCTTTCTTGATCTTCTCTTAGGATATTTCTTCTTAATTGGATCGGTAGAGCTTTGGTTCCATTGTTGGCACGGAAGCTTCCAGGAACGATGTGGAACATCTTATTCTACCACAACTTGATCAAAATTTTGTAAAAGCAAAAGAATCAGATCGACCGTTGACACATCTTGATTTTATGGGTAAGAGTGTTCTTTTATTTGGTTCGTCGTAAAACTTCCATTCTAGCTGATGTAGAATAAGTCCACCACACAATCGCCCGGGAAAAACTTCAAAAGTGCGACCTCATAAGTTCACAAAGGAAGAAATTGCATTTGACTAGAGCTTGCCCCAGGTTGGTTTCAAAAAGTAGATACCAAGCAGCAAGCTAGTTGTTCGTGAGTAAGACAGCCAAAAGCAGAGCATAATACAACCAAAAAACGTAGAAGGTCAGAGCGAAGGTGGGCCGACCTTAGTGATCCAAGGTGTCAACATTCTGACAAAAGAAGCTGTAGCGCTTTAAACTAAACGGCATCTCTGAAGAATCGACCGGACGGACGGTACTGGCTTAAGGGAGCTAGGCGTCTGCTCCCGTCAGATGAAAATAGAAGGGGTGCTACAAGAGCTCACATCACATACTCCTATTTAGAGCGCATTGACTGATGCAATAATCTCGTATGTGATGATAATAGAAATGGGAGCCGATCTAAGAAGAACTCTCTATATAATATACGAATTTTCTGTATCAAGAAAGAGGCGAGAGTAAGATAGTGACTACTAATGGCCTAGTAGGCAGCAAGGTGTGGCTGACTAGAGAGAGAGCTAACTTGGGTATTTTGTGCACTCCTTCAAATCCCCTATTAAAAAGCAAAAGGATCATGATCGAATTTCTTCACTTGCTGCAACCCAAAGTTAGAGCAAGAGGCATTTTCATGGAAAGTAGCAGGTTCGACTCTTCTTGACTCCACAGATGGCCTATGAAATCCCTATTGATTCTGCAGATGGACTGCTAAAAATAGCAGGATTAAAGGATCAATCCCAAATCCGTCATTTAGATCAGGAAGCCCTTAAAGCTTTGATTGTTTTCTTCTACAAGCTCGTGTAAGCCCCTTTGGATTAGTCTTCATTTCAGAGCTTTTTTCTTTGAAAGCAGTGCACCTAGTCCGTCTAGTTCTATTGAACAAGGTTCAGAGGCGATCTCAGAGCAGGATAAAGTTGACCAAGAAGCCTTATCTCTTTTTCACAAGTGCCTCATCACTAATAGAAATATGGCTGAGGTAGTATGTCTCATCACATAGGAAATATTTGTTGTATAGTAAACTTCCCACATCTCACTAAGGTGATATTCTAGTTCCAGCGAGGACACTATTTGAAAATGCTACTATTGAAATCTTGAAAAACAATTGCAAGAAGACCGTGAAAAGTGCGAACGAAGGGATTTCTCCAAGGTCCTTCAAGAGCACGCTTTAGATCTGTTTGGGCCGGTGCGAATTCTACGATCCCTTAGTATTACTTTCTGCCTTTATCTGTCCTACCAAAGTCCTTTCCTAGGATATTCCTATTAGGGCTGCGATTAGGGAGTAACTGACAGCCCCTTCTGCCAGACATTGTCGAGCTTTATTATAGTCATTAGTCAATGTGCTACCTTTTGGAAAAGTGCTCTGTATGGGTCAAATAAAGCGGAATTTCCCTTCGAGGAGCTCGTTACTCTAAGTTCTGGAGGGCTTGTGGGCTATCTCATACCTTTTATTATAAAGAGATTCAGAGATAATGCGTCCTTAATGTATCATCCATTTCAGCAACCGGTATTACTTGGTCTCTCGCTCGAAAGAAAGAGCTTACTTAGCTTAGTGCTGACCTTTGTCTTGATGTGGGCTTAGTCAACCAATTTTTCTAATGGATCCGCCTATAGCGTGCCCTATTAAAATGGAAAAGGATTCCTCCTAGATCTAGACTCCTTTCCTATAACAACCTCGGATTAAGATTTTCCATATTCCTTTCCCTCTGACCTTACTTCTTTCATTTGTTCCTTCTTTCTCCCGCAACTCTTTTGTTTTGGTTGGCTTGATTCAAAGCGATCCCGGGCTGATTTCAAATCGTCCAAGCGATGTAAGAGTAACGAACTAAAGTACCAAGTGTACTATACAGAGCCTGATGACCTCTACTCTAAAAGCGAAGGCGGGACTAAGTCCTTTATCGACTTCTATTAATTATTAATCTAGAACAAGACCATCTTATTGGAATTATTTTCTCCTTATTTATATACACAAATTATTTGTCAAAGAAGTCTTTTGCGAGAAAAGAAAGCTAGAGATTGAGCAAAAGCTTGCACGGCAAAATGAAAAGTCCCGTTCCCTCTGAAGCCTAGGAATTCCTGTGAAATATATAGAATTTAGAAAAGCCCACTATTCTCTCTCTTCAGAAGTCTGTGTTTTTTAGGTCCCTTCTTAGATTTTTGGGACCAGTAATGAGCTTCTTTTCAATTAACTTGAAATTCTTTGTTTTACTACTCATTGAATCAATGTCCTCTCCGAGAACCTATTTATGGCCGTTATAAGCACCGAAAACTTTCTTCTAAGATTAAAACAATGGAGCTTTGTCAATAAAATAAAGCTATCACCGCACAGCTTACCAACGAGGATTTCTTCCAGGCCTCTTCTTTTTGATGCAAACTTTGAAGGGTTCCTTAAGTATTTTCCTTTACCTTAATATTGAGTTCTTAGGTCAAGTCAAGATCAGCAAGGTAAGAGGATATTCGGGCAATTCTATACTTTGTCTCTAGATAGAACTACGCAGATGATTCTACCACGGATGGGTGCTCGTAAGAAAATGCTAAAAAACGACTAAATTATTTCTGATCTGCTTTCATCTAGCTTTAATTCATTCTACCTCATAGACTCATATATTCCTTTGACATTATTGGATCTTAGATCCCCTCTAAACCGCAAAAAAGTGTTTCTCAGGTGCGTAAGACTTCCTATCTCCCATTTGTCCAATATTGAAGTAGACCAATATAGATAGAAAAAGCTCTGGCTTATCGAAAACAATGTTGTACCCAGGGTTGAAGACAGGATTATAGAATCCGCTGTAAGCATATGCTTCAGAGGCTTGCCTGACTGCATAATGATATTTCGGTAAGAGCGGCCGGGACAACGGAAATGGTACTTTGTCTTCCAAAAGATGGTCTTGGTGCTTCGCCTTCAAGGATTCCAGGCGAATGGTCTGCGAACTTAACTTAGAGTTCATTTATGACCCGTGTCCCCAAGGAAGTTGTCCCTAGTGGTAGATTAGTAAGCGAGGGTAAACTCCCATTTATACAATAAAAATAGAAATACGGATAGGATATCCAAGCAACTCTGGGCTAAGCTTACTTCCAGCAACTCATAAATCAGGCTATTCCAGTCAATTTACCAAGGCATATTGGGGAATTGAAGCCAACACAAGACCTACTCTCTTCTTCTGCTAAGTGTAGTTTGACTTTCTTCCCTAATGGATTTGAGCCCGTGTTTATGACCTATTCGAGAGAATCATACATATTATACTTTCTGTGATTGGGGAAACTTGGAAATCAATTCGAGACACCTCTTTACTTTGGAAAAAGCATTCACTTTCTATAAAAAATATGTATGAGTGATTGATTCGATAATGTATAGTATGAGAGAGAAAGTAATAAGAATCCTTCTTTTTCATAAACATCTTTGCCAAAGGGGGCGGTATCAGGAAGGTAGCACAAGAAAGGAGAATGAAGGTTTCAACCCTTAGAAGGGACAAGAATGCAATAGGAGACTGGGGATTCTACAACTCTCATTTACAACAAAGACAAAACCCATAGACCCCTTATGGGATATGGGAGCAACCTGCCCTTCTTTATTAGTTAGCTAGAAAGTCCCCTCATCTTTCAACTAAATTGTACGAAAAAGAACATAGAAGAATCAACTTCAGTAGTTTCGAGATGAATGATTGAAATTATTGGATTCATTCCGTGGATTTTACCGATAGAAGAATTTCCTATTATATTAGAAGAACTTAGCTGTCTGAATAAGAATAAATTGAACTCCCTTTCCTTAACAGTTGAGTTTTGCGAGACTTCATCCGACTCAAAGCTAACCGGAATAGAGTCAAGTTGGGTTAGTAAGTGCCTCCTCCATAAGCACAAAGTAAGTCCAAAGAGCCCTGAATCCTCTTTGGAGCTAAGATCTCATTCCGTTGACTTTTATATAAGGTAGAGGTTGTTGAGCTCGTCTCGTAAACAGGAATGAGGCAGGCATCTCCTCTTAGTCAAGGGGGAACGGATGGCTTTCTTCTTTATCTTCTATATCTATTATATTTATATATAGAAGATAAAAAAAGAAGTGACCATGGTCATGGCCCAATGAGGGCAACCAGTGTCTTCCCATAGTTCAGTGGGAAAGCCGAGCAGAAGCCGGCCGGATTACGAATAAAGAAGGAGAGGAAGCGCCTTGACGATATGAAAGCAGCATCTACCAGAGGTCTTATAGACGCAAGGGATCGATCTACGAGCTACTCAATCAAAGCCAACTGTCCTTTTAAGAGAAAAAGAGAAAGAAAGGAGAATCAAAGAAAAGTCCAATAGCACGAGCTTGTGACAAAATGCGCCTGCAAAGCTCTCAACCGATGGGACGTGAAGCTCTCTTTCCGTTCCTTTACGAGTATCCCAAGCCTTGACTCGATAGGGATTTGACAGGCCTTATGTGCTTGAGGACTTGAACCTACGGCATCTACTTTTTCATTCCAATGTTCTACTCGCACTCGATAAAAAGACTGTTCCTTTCTTGGACCAAGCTTCGAAGATCTTCTCTCTTCAGAGTCGTATCTCACGAACTACTCTTGCGCAGGATCAATCAAATAATTACAACTATAAGAGAACCTTTACAAATAGAGAAAAAACTAGATGAAATTTCCCAAGGTTTGGTAGACTTTATTTAGAAGAAAAGAGCTAGTCAAATTAGTCAAATGCTTCCCACATCGAAGTCCAAGGTTGGTTCGAAAGCAGGAGGAATGGACAACTAAGAAGAGAACCGGCCCTTGACAGGGAGCTAGACAGCGGGTGCTCTAATCTCTCCAAAGGGGGAACAAGCGAGGCTTTCAACCAAGGAAAAAGAGAAGTAAAGAGTGTAAAGTAGAGATTGTTACGCACTGAGAGAAGAGCAATGCCCATCTTAGTAAGCGGATTACAGAGCTATCCTATCAATAGATTCCTATAGGATCATCATCATAGGAATCTAGATAGGGGCATGACAGGGGAGTCGACGACCGAAGACTCGGTGAACAGAATCATTTCTAGAATCCTACCTCCTAGCGCCCAGCGAAGTATCTGGCCTACTAGTTCTTTTTATCCATAGAGCACGCACAATTGGATCTTGACAGAGCAACCGAGTATGGAAAAAACACAAGAAGAATTTCATAGAAGAGAAAGGTTTTGCGTTTCACCACTGATGCGGGAAGGTGAGAGACTCGATACCCTCGCTTTTCATGATTTGTGCAGTGTGCAGAAATCAACAGAAAGCAGAAGCAAGCAAGTTCGAGGTGATTCAAAGTCCCAAGTTACACTAAGGAAGGGCAGGATCGAAGATTGGTCGAATCACGAGGACGTAACTCGAACTTTCCTTTCTTGTCTGATAAGCCCGGAAAGGCCTAACTATGGCTAGTAGATCAGATAGAGACTTGGTGAACTAGACTCTACGTAAAGTGGATTCTATGAGCAGGGGAGATCGAAGAAGGCTTCGGCGTCTTAATAGCCCTATCTCTCATTCTCTCTTTTCAAGCGATTGGGCCTACCATAAACGAGTAGAAGTTTTGCTTTTATTCCGATATCGAACATCTGAAAACCTTTAGCGTTAACATGGAAATGTGATAAATGTACTGCTGTAAGTTACTTCTTTATTTGTTTTACTTGAAAGATTCGTGTCATAGTTAAGCGTGTACATTCCATTTGAAACAAATAAAGGGGCCTTATATGCCTGTGTCCTTGCTGAGGGTACTTCATTTTTTTTAGGAAAATATAGACTTATTGATTGAGTTCCCCAAAGAAAAGGGCAAGAAAGCAGCCATAGCCTATGTCAGGGTCAGGAATGGAATCTGCGACTTCCTCTTTGATGAGTTCTTGCTCTACTAAATAGTTCTGACACCAACAAATGGAAGAACGTCCTTAGTCAGTTCGGATTGCTGCACGCAATTCTATTTACGTAAGCATCTTCTATTTCAATCCCTAAGAAAAGACAAAGGGCTTCTAGCTGAAGAAGACATGAAAGGAAGGAGGCATGTGCGCCTAAGTATAGGAGTTAGATCCAAAAGCATGGAGAAAGGAAGGCGGGGTGGTTCCCTATTCTTTTTTCCTTTGGACTCAGCTTGTCTTTTGCAAGCAAATCTCTCTCAACAGATGTTCTTTCTTCTCCTGCATCTCTTTTCTCTTGCGGGCCAAGAGTAGGGGCAAAGAAGGGATCACGAAAGAGGGACCAGCGGAATGCCTATCCTTTAGTACTGAGAAAGGAAATAGTGACATGTGATGGAAAAGGGGACGACCATTCCTCCCTTCTTTTACTTAGGGACTGCTATCACCTGTAAGGCAAATAAAAATGCCAATCTATGGAAAAATGACTTGAGAGATCCAATACAGGGAGCTAAACGATTCTTCTAGATACTTCCATTCGACCAGCCGATCAGATTCTTTGGACTCAATTACAGAAGGAAACAATAAAAAGAAAGAAAAAGAGGAGTTGCATATTGATGTGTCTCAAATCCTTTCTTCGAATCTTCATGCAAATGTTTTTGGCTCTAACAAAGAAGAAAAGAGCAATAGGTCTGCCAGAAGTGATCCAAGGGAGCAGGAGGCTTCTGATCCATCCGTCTTAGGAACCTTTCGACTTCTCGGGACACTAAATAGAAGGAGATCCTAAGAAAGAGATATTCGGGAGCTTCTCCTGTACAGAAAAAAGATGTCCGACATACTCAGGCTATAGAGCTTCTCTCCTATACTTCCCAATATTACAGATTGTGGAATAAATGAAAAAAGTCTTTCCTTCCCTTAGTAGACCCCAAGTAGACTCCCGCCTTTAAGCTTAGCTTGTTTGCGGAGAAAGACTTAGGCCTAGGATTTAGCAGCCCGCCTCTTACTTAGTGAATCTCTCCAACAAGCTTTCTAGGATCTCCTAGTGCATATAGCATGCATTTATTGGAATTCATTCTATTAATAGAATAGATGGAAATACCACCCAGTGTCGAACCATTCAGACTCGCAGAAAGATGGAGCTTGCGGAACTTAATGGAAACGAAAAAACTTAGGAATGCCCCTGCATTATTAATTGGGCCTGAACAAGTCAATGAACATTCCTAAGTTTCTCCCAGTTCTTATTTGGAAAGGTCAGACATGTCCGGACCTGCGAAGACCCATATAAAAATAGATGTTCTAAAATCGTTCGACTTATTTTTTTTCTAATGAAAGATTTCTTGGGATGTCCCTTTCTAGCCTTAATGCTAGGTCGACTTCGTATGCGATTGCTATCTTACTCCTATTAGGAGATTCCGATCGAGCGAATTCGAGAGTCACTTCCAGACCTTGTTCTATTTTTATTAAGATAATGAAAGCAAAAGAAGAAAGAAATAACCAAGTTCTATTCCATCGGGAGGAAAGAAAGGAAAAAGACATAGTCGAAAGAAAGACAAAATAGCTCGACAGGCATCCAAGATTCAAAGGCAGCTTTTATCCAAGTTCCATTTTCGGTGTGCACTTTTTAGGTCACAGGTCCGGGAATACGATATAGGCCCCATCCCGAAAGGAGATGTCTTGCCATTGCACTTCCTACTGCCAGCGATCAGGAAACAAAGGCCTAGCCTTAGTAAACTCTTTAGGATTCCATCCAGGACTGAGGAATTGTTGGAGCTCCTATGAAAGCAAAAGAAAAAACAGAAAGACAACTTGCGCCTTAACGCAAACCGAAACCATCCCGAAAATAGGACGAAGGCGAACAAGACTATTTCAATCCATAAAGACCAGGGCAAGAGAAAGAAGAACATCCAGAAGAAAAGACAAAAGAGTAGCCAAAGCAGTTCACTAACAGAAGAATCCTACTAATCGACTTTCTAGTCGATCTAGTATAGATAGTCGATAGGAGTAGATAGAGAATTCTATAGAGAAAAGCTAATTATTTGATAAGAAGAAGATCCTACCAAAAACAAAGAAGAAAAGAAATCCGAAAGGAGAGCGGAGAAAAAGAAAAATACCATTTCATTTCACTAATTCACTCAAAAGTCTATCAGGATCAGATGGATTTCTATCTCAAAAGCCTTCTAAGGCAGAGGCATAATCCAAGTTACGAACGAGACAGGGGAAAGAGATACCTGCTCGACTGATTACTGAACTATTTGGAAGTTCTCGTCCATTCTACCTCAAGCAAGGAAGAAAGTCGGAGAGAGATCAAGGGAAGACAAAGAAGATGAAAAGACTTAGGTGCACCTTGCCACGCTGACTAACCATTCCACTAGCCCCTTGGGGATCTATTCTTAAAAGAGAGAAATCCAACCGCCTGTCAAGGAAGAAGGAGACGAAAAAGAAAGCCATTTCATCCATATCGGTCGCGTCCTATCTCAGTCAACTTGAGAGTGATTCCAGTGATTTCTCATTATTTCTTGGATGGAGAAACGAAGGACCAGAACGCTATGAAGAATTCTGCCAACTTTCTCCGCAATTCTTTCTTGAGAACCTTTCCCTTAGTCCAGAGCATTTTCCACTTATGCCCTTTAGTTTCTCTTTGGGACAAAGAAGGAAAGAAAACAGAAAAAAACCAACAGCACTCTAGTTCTAGAGCGGCAGAGAGTGGGGAATAAGCTCCCGTTCGTGGAATCTGCGGAACCTCGAAGTGACAATGATCCAAGGAAACAGGTGAGTCATTTAGGGTAAAGAAGAAAGAAATAGGATGGGATTGATTGTATTCCAGATAGCTAGGGGCTGCTAAATATGCTCTTCAGGCACTTCTTGCTAAAATGGTCTTGTCTTGGAGAAGAAAGGATGCAAAACGGCGGTGAGACAAGGCAAAATCGTATAGAAAGAAAGAGAAAAAGAGTGTCAGGTCTTGGTTGAATTGTCCCAGTAAGATCATCAATCTCCTAATAGAAGTTCTCTGCTTTTCTAGACCAAAGGCGGAAAAAAGAGAAGTTCGAAATCACGTAATAGAAGAAGCAAGATCTTGGAAGTGAAGTTCTTCTTAGTCGTAGGAAAGCTTCTAGTAGCGGTCTACTCAGGTGCCTATACTTAGGCCGAGTTGAAGGACGGTGAAAGAGCCCCCAACTGACTCAGGGAATCTTTGGATTCTCTGCGAGTTGGTTGTGGGAACTGGTTTATGGTTCCGTGCCTATGACTTACTTCATGGTCTAGTTCAATGGTTCTAGGCCACTAGAAATTCCCTGGATCTTTTTCCTCTATTTGTCAACGATCCTTCTATTATGAAGATATTCTACAAGTGATCAATGGTGCGGCGGACTGCTATACATTCAGCTCCATCCCGAATCTTCTCTAGTAGCGGGACGAAATGAAATCAAACATTCTTGGCTTTAACTAAGCAGCTCAGAAATCCGTTCCATTTTTCCATAAGATATCGGGACAGGCTTGGGCGCGAGTCGAATGGCCTAGGTGCACAAGAGTCCTTCGCGCCATAACCAGATCTTTTTTATAGGTTCTATGGGCTGATGCCTGCTGCTTCATTTGGGAGAAAAGAATCATAGATATACCGGTCATTAGAAGGAAGAACCGCCATAAAAAGATTCCTCGTGTATCATCTGTAGCAAAACTATGAACGGAAGCTAGCAATCCGGACCTTATGGAAAAGGTTCCTAAGACACAGGATGGAAAAATCACAATATTCAGAAACGAAGTCCAAGAATGAAGAAGAGGTAGAATAACTGAATGAATACAAGCTGTGGCTAATACCCGAGGCATAAAAGAAGCATTTTCTACAGGATCCCGAAACCACCAGCCACCCCAACCTAATTCATGATAAGCCCACCAACTTCCTAGCAAAATGCCTACGGTTAAAAAGCACCGACATGTCAAGATCCAAATTCGAAGGACTTCCTGGTCCTGATCATAGACCCCTGTGTTTACACCGGCTGTCCTACAAAGAGGCGCAGTAGTGGTCTCTTTCTTTTTCATCCCATTACAAACGACACGCTTCACGTCCTCCCTCCCTGTGTCCATTAGCGCGTAGTTCCAAAGAGAAGAGAAGTAAAAAGAGCGCTGTCGAAACAGCATAAGCAGCCTTTTGTTATCTAAGAATAAAGCAGGATAGCATTTTGTGTATAAATCTTTGCATTTTAGGGTAAAGAGTTCGCGTGTTATACGGGATCCGGCACATCCAACAGAGTGAAAGAGTCTTCCATTCTTTTCAACGGCATCCTTCCGCATTATCGGTGAGTGGAGTGTTACAATCCCATGCATCATTTTGGATCTACATAAGGCAAAGCCCATAGCACTAGCGACGTCTCCGGCATAAATGCAAGGAGGATGTATAGCTAATATAGGATCTTGTGGAACAGGATTTGATTCGGCAAGCGGTTCGGTACGAATGAAGAAATTTCGAACAAAAGGATCAGAACTCGCTGATAGGAAAAGAGAGAAAAACAAAGCAATGCCAAGAGCTCCGTGAATCCCTTCTTCATCAATAAACGAAGATCTTTCTTTATCATCTCCTGTTAGATGCAACAAAGGACTCATCCTTTTTTCTTTCGCTTCCTGCCTAGCTCCCAAAGGAACAAAGCTCATTTTCCTTTCGGGGTAAAGCAAAGGGGCTGGTTCGTCAAAAGTCCGCTTCCTTCGCGAACGAAGTTCAGAATCAACATGGCTTCGTAGAACGAAAGGAGTGTACAACTGGGGCTGTGGCCCACTTTTTTCTTCGTAACGAGGGAGAGAAAGAATAGAGTTCTTCACGAAATTCGAAAGAAAGAAAGAAAAAAGATTTTCCCTAGGACCTCCTAGTTTTGAGGCATTATGGCTTTTTGGTCGACCCCGGTAACAAAAAAGGAATCCATAAAAACTGAGGATCCGACACCATGATAAAATACTACCCTCATGATTAGACCATGTCCCTGAAATTTGATAAAAGAAAGGTGCATTAGCTGTTAATACGTTGTAATTGGATAGGTTATTAGGAATATGACGGAACGAAAGACCAAGGAAAGAAAGAAGAATACACCAAAATGCAGGTGTTGCACCAAACACTGGTGGTTGTTTCTTGTTGTAAGTGAATGCAAGGAAAAGACCCGAAAAGAACGAATAATGAAAGAATTCATATATGGACATTTCGTTCTCATTTCCAAATTGATGTTTTGTTATTCCCACCATCCGTCACAGGATAATCCACAAAAAGGTGGCAGGATTCGAACCTATGGCGGGCCATAGCTTGCCTCTTTGAAGTTAAGGTCAAGTCAATTACACCTTCTTTATACTTAAAATATAGGTCCATTTTCCTTATCTTGAACTTCTCTTCTCCCATATGTTAGAGTGCTTTCTTTCTCCTCTGACCTAACTATATAGCCTTATGACCTGACCAAATAAATAAGTACCTGCTTACTCAAACATATGGGAGAAGTTCCACGATCTTGATCTGCGGAGTATAGCCACCTAGTAAAGGGATTTTTAGATAGAGAATTTTCAGGGGTAGCTAGACTTTCCCGGTTCGGTAGGTGCGTTTAGTAGTTGCAAAGTTCGCCTTAGGAAAGGCTCTTTCCATAAAAAAAAATAGAGTTGGTTGGCTTTCTAGCAATATAAGTCGAGTAAACGAAAGTTTTGGAGAAAATAGTTATTGCCACAGCAGGGACTGCCCCCTCATCTAAGAATAAGAAAAAACATTTGTCTACTAGGCTAGGAATGAACTGTTTTCTTATATCATCGAGGCTCTATTTTCTCTCTCCCAGGGCCCTAAATATTAATGCATCTCATTTCAAGCCCTTCTCCTTACTCATCTTTCCCACCATATTCCCCCTTATTTATGATCTTGCTTACAAAGTCTCTTTCTTCTTACTTTCCCATTGAGGGAGGTTATCGGGAACTCTTTAGCTAAAATCAAAGGTTTAATACGTGCAAGTCAATGGAATCGAGTCTTCTTCCACTAAGGCATCCATAGCCAATTCATAAAGGCTTTCCTTACTTAGTCGTTAAGTTACAAGGATGAATGCAAATAGCAAGGCCCCATGCTATGTGCAGTGATGAAACTGCCTAAGTATTATGAAGGCTCCTCTACTAACTACTTGCTTTCCTTTGGAGTGGACCTCCTCTGTGTCAGAGCAGTTCATTATTTTCTCTGCTGAATGGAATGGATAGGGGCCCTATTCTCTTTCTCTACCTGGGATCAAAGTCATAAATATGTTTTGCCATAATTAGATCGAACTTTTCTTCTTTATTTTCCTGACATATTCCATAAATTAAGGAATAGATTTATTCTATTATACGATTACCATGATGTCTGCGAAATGAAAGAATTAAGTCTTCTCAATCTCTAACCAAAACGAGGATTTCCATCCAACTTATTTGCCCTAGCATACCATCATTCCTATCCCACCTATTTGTTTTGTAATGGAATGGCAAGCTTTGGATTCCATCTTTTCTGAACGCGACTGTCGCCCCTTTCTATTGTGAAAAGTCCGGGGGACTGTCTCATCTCATGGATTGTGCTTGGTCAGATGGATTATTTGCTAGGGGAAAATCGACTTTTCTTTAGTTACGCATTGACTCCTGGACTCAATCGAAGTGGAAGTTCTCTATAGTTACTCGAAATCAGAGAGAGTACTCAACCGTATGGAAAATGGTCCGTAGATAAGAGAATACCTTTCTTTTCTTTCAATGACTTAGGCACGGAAAAGGAAGGCTTTCTAATCGACATTGGAATTGTGCTTCTAAGGCGCATATACTCTTCTTTCGTTTTCACACCTACGTGCAAAAAAGCCGTGGATTAGAGAAATTTTCTATTCTAAAGAGGTCTGAGTTCCGGCTAAGTTACGTTCCGTTAATATTAAGGAAGGACTTATGACTGGAGTTTAGTCAAGCTATACTAGAGGTAGCTGTTCTCAAGAAGAGCAATTGTATCGACTAATGAACTTCGAACTGAATTACTTCCAGCAGCTTCTTTCTTTTCTATGAGATTCTGTTCTGTCATTACATTAGAACAAAACCATCACTAGACTAATAATAGCTCCCACCTACCTCAGCTCTGACAAGCAGGGCAAGAAACGAAAATAGAGTCGAAAATTATGGAAGAAAAGAATTGGATGTAGAATATTGGTACTATCCTTCCAGCTTGCTAAGAAGCGGACGGGCATAAGAGGGGGGTTTGACAAAGAGCAGAACTAGGCTTATGTCTTGATGGAGTCGGGGAGAGAGACCTTGTATTCTTAGGTAGATTCATTTGTCTAACCAAACCATTACTTTCTTTGATTCTTTGAAGGGGTCGTTGCTTCCACAAGAAAGACAAAAAAAAAAAAGAATGGAGAGGATGTAGAGAGAGATAAGAAAATAAGCAATAGAAGGAAGATTTCGTGGATGAACAATCTATACTTTGCCAGCTCTTTGAGGACCTTCGAAATGAGAATGCCTCGCAAATGCTCGAAAGAAGGCGCCAAAAGACAATTGTCTGTGCATCATTTAGCTTTCTAAAGATACACGTGGAATCATCCTCATCATTTTTTGCTCTTTCTTTGACTAAATAAATAGAGAGAAATTTAGGCTGTGATACCGAAACAAAAAGATGCAATGGGAAAGGACCTTCTACGTATAGTAAGTAATGAAGTACTCGTTCCCTTTGAGTTTAGTTAACAGCGCTTGGTAAAAAATTCCCATAAGTAATACGTGCGAAATGAAGAGTGGAAAGGAACCTACTAATGAAACTAAGAAAGAATGGCAAAGTCAAAGTAGAAAAAGGATCTTTCTAGATTGACAAGATAATGTAGAATCCGGAAACAAGAAGAAAAGGTTTTTTCAGACTTCCAAAGGAAAGGGCATAATCGTTGGCTCCAATATACTCCCCAGAACAAGAGACCACTCAAGAAAGCTTCTCACAGATCTGTCAAAAGAAATCGGAAATGAAATGAAAGCCCTAAATTAGTCTTTTTCTATCTTATAGTTCGAAATCTCCATCTACATAAGTGGGAAAACATAGGCACGCGAGGAGATACCCTTAGCAAAGAGGGTAATGCCGCCTTGAAGCTCCATCCAATTTAGGAAAGGGCGGTCGTCAGCTCCTCGTCCTGGAATCAACCAATGGGAGAAAGAAAAAAGAAAGAAGAGTTAAGACTAGGAGCACATGATCGTTTCATAGCTTTCTTAACTAGAATTATAGAATCCTTTAAGAATTGGAAATATAGTTATACAACAAATAGCAAATAAAATAGAAGAAGCCTAATAACAGCATAGTTGGATGCGAGAACAAAGACGTCCAAAGGGGCAAAAAAGAAAATGAGATCTCTTTCTTACAAGGCCCCATCAATATAGAGTCATCTGGGAGAATTCTTCCTTCATTGATAACTGAGCTGCGACTAGTTGAAGCAGAAATAAAACTAAACTACGAGGAAGAAGAAGATTTCGATCAAGAAGAAAGCCATCTCAGATAAGCAGCAAGCATGGCTCGAGCTAGGGGAAAGAAGAACGCCACCAACAACTTGAAGACTAACGTTCACCGATGTAAAGGGACTTGACAGAGCTATCTACAATGGACCAAAAACTGGCTAACTAGTCTTCACGCGGAAGGAAAATTTATAGCATGGCCTCCTTTTTTTCACCTCAGAGTCATGAGATTAGAAAAGTGACATCGATGTTATATACGCAATGACTTCGCAGACGTAGAACTTCCAAACTTCTTTGTATTCTGGTCTATCTATGACATAACCGCATCCCCCAGGTAGTCAGCTCAATGCCCCACCGAATCAAATAAACTCGGACTGATATGTGTCTACAGAGCTAGAATTTAGGTTATACTTCTACGAAAGATGATGCTAACTTCCTAGCATCCCTATGTAAGATTTCCGCTTTCCATCTGAAAACCTTTCAGTCGTACTTTGATAAAATAAAACCCCACTAACCAGTCCAAGAGAGTTCCAGCATTTTCTGAGCCAATCAAATAAGAAGTCGGGAAACAGTCTATGCCCAGTATCTCCATCCAATATTGTAGCTAGAGGGATTCATCGTCTCTTCCTTAGCCTTAGGAAATTTTGTGGTAAAATGAATGAAATTAAGGAGTCCTTGTCCTGAAGAATGCTAGACAGGATCATGCAAATGCAATGATCACACTTGGCACGTCTTGCAGAGCCTTATTAGGTTAGGTGACCTATGAGAATTCATAGATCATCGATCTATTCGTTCGCATTACGAAGGATTGCCATTAAGGAGAGTAATCTTTTCATAGAAAAAATCCTTCTTTAGATCCTAAGCTGCGCTAATGGAAGCTTATTATGGGGAAATTGGACTTATAGGAAGTCGAAAGAACCAATTGCACAAAAGTGCTTATGAAAAAGGGAAGAAATGACTGACCTACAATAGAAAATGGAATTCCTCCCCCCCCCAAAAAAAAAACTAAGAAATGTAAAATAGAATCTACGACTGTTTCTTGTGGGCTTAAGACCTTTGCCTATATCATTGCTTGTATTCTACCTATCTTTCTTTCGCCCTGTGACTTCGGAATATTAGGCAAGCCTAACGGATAGAATCAATCTGTTAAGGCATAAACGAATTAGCAATTGGCTTATAAAAGAAGGATCCTTGAATTTGCTTATTTATCCATTTCATTTTGAGTATAATTAAAAAAATTAGGTGTATAAGTAGAGTTCGGTCAGAGAAAGGAATTACAGACAACTTGAAAGAAGCGCATAACCTAACTTGTTGATAGGTAAATCATCGAAAAAAGAAGAGATGCAATTACAAACTGCATTCTCACGTATTTTTTTCTTCAGCCTTTGAAAAGAAAAATCAAATGGATTGGAAGAAAAAGAGAGAAGGTGCTTATTTCCGGTCTATCCGTCCTTGATAAGGAAACTTCAACCATGGAGAACCCTCCTCCAGCTAGATGATGGGTTTTGGATCCTAGCCCCTTATATCCTACCAATCACATCAAGGATACTCTTTGTAACATCTACTCTAGCTGCGTCTTTCTTTACTCGACTATAGAGTTCTTCGAGAAAGCCAATAGATTGGTTACTGTCATGATCGAGAAGCGATTGCCTTTGGTTTCCTGTTTGAGCCAATTGCGTACCTTTTTTTTTTATTCCAATACCATCACGAATCAAAAAGAATCAGATAAGAGAAGCAAGAACTGTAAGCAAGTCTACTAAACCCCAAACTAGAGCTGCTTGAGAAGACAGGAAAGAGTCTTGAACACCTAAGCTAAGAGGATTCCTAGGACGAAGAAAGGAATCCTAGCATCCACTAAAACGTTCAGCAAGTAGCATAAGAGACTGGCGGCAGCAAGATCTTATTGAGTCCAATTCTCCATCCAATGCATTCTTTTCGATCTTGTACCCGCTTGCTTCCCATAGGTTAGACACGGTTAGGTACACGGAACACCAAACGAATCTCGACCAAGACCAAAGAAAATGCAAATTGGTAGATCGGTTCCCTGAGTCAGTTGGAATGGACCCTGTATCCATCAAGTGATTGGACGGATGCTTTTATTCTTCTTTGCCTTTAGCAAAGAAAATGGACTTAGGAAAAGTAGCCAAAACCCGGGATTTTTGGAATGATTTCTCCCTTTTTAGAATAGAAAGAAAGAACAAAAAGAAGAAGATGAAAGGCCTGTGTAATGGGTTGAACTCCTACTAAAAAGACAAAGAGAAAAGAACTGGAAAAAAGACCAAAGTCCAGGTCACTTTAGACAAAGGACGTTGTGTTCTCCTACGCCTTCCACGGGAAAATAGGATATGGGATGGGAGTTCAGACTAGAAACAGAAGAGGGACTGCGAACTAAAGGCGAAATATAGATCTACAAGCAAGGGAATGAATGTATTTCCATCGAATGGATAGATGAGTGAATAATGGGATGGTCCACCTATTTCAGACTCGAAAGAACCTCTCCCTTTCCACCTAGAATGGGATCTTGCCAAGACTTATTTCCATCGGGTTAGAATTTAGAAATAGTGGAAGAAGGATAGAAGGACCTTCGAAGAAGTCATTGACGAGAAAATAGAAAGGCAGAGGGAAATCCGGGCCAAAAAAGAGTCCCTATCTATCGAATAGTCTACTCCAAGAAGGGAAGCAGACTAGTCAAGATCGCTTCTTTGGGTTTGGGGAAAACTCCACGAAGTATATGCATATATAGAGTCGTAGTGACCGACAGACCAAATCAAAGGGAGCTTACAGGAAAAGCTGCCCTGCCATAAATCTAGGTAGAGAAATGTAGTTATAGGAGAAAGTGAGGCGGGAAAGGACTCCATCACGGGTGAGCCGACCTATTTGACTCAGACTGAAACGTACACTTAGGTCATGAAGAACTCATGCTAGCCCTGCGTTCAGCAAAGAGTTCCACGAATGACAAGCATGGAACTGATACTTTGAAGAATAGGTCGAGAAAGTAGGGCCGAAGTGCATTAAACAGAACGAAAGACCCTTATGCAGAATCTAAGTCATCTTTTCAAAATAGCAAGATCGGAACCGGAAAGAAGATATAGGAGAGGGTGGTAGGAAAGTTAAGACAGAAAGGATGGAAGCTTCGACTTCCTACCAAAGTCAGAGCAAGCAACAGTTAGCGCGGCTTAGCAGTAGGTAGACCCTAAGACATTTGTCCACCGACTTACACACAGGGTTTCAAACCTTCGCCGATCCTTCTTCCCATAGAAAGGGATCGATTCTCTTCTCGGAGCCTTTTCTAGAGCTCTTAGCCCATGTCTCAATTCCAAGAGAAAGTCGCCCATGCTTTCTTTGATTGGGGTTCTAGGCACCGTTCATTCCTTCTCTCTTTTTCTCTTTTCTTTCTCCTTTATTTTACAACTTCCTCTCTCTTTCCTTTACGGTCATAACTGTGAGCTGGTTGATTTACTTCTTTAAGAGCCATTTGTAGGTTCTGCTTGACCTAATCCTTACACTTACAAGGATCAGCATGTCTTATTAATTAAGCATATTGCTAGCTTCCCCTTTATTATTTTAATATAATCACTAATCATAATTACACAGAAGTATGCTGATCCAGTCTAGCCTCGAAATGAAAAGGAGATAAGGCGGATAAGAAGTAGCTCGCCCTTGCGAGTCAAGCTTGCGTAACCCCTTGTACCTGTGTGCCCGTTTACCTCTCTCTTTCTTTCAAGATAAGATAATGACCTCTTCGCCGTGTCATGAAACCTTGGTAAGATTTTGTTCGTTGAAGCGAATGCATACCCATTTTCTACTAGCGCTTTCCTTAAAGCCAGTTCTCTCCCGCCTCTTCCTACCTTGCCCGTCCAACCTGACCTCTGACTCTTTCTTCCTGACCAACATGAACTAGAACCAACCTACAGGTTTATAATGATTTATCATCGAGCGGTATTGGAGGGAGTCGGCTCCCCCTTTCTCTCAACTCTTTTATGAGTTGACCCAGATATTTAGTAGAAATGGAACTACGGTGCGAGATTAAATCTCTTGCCATAGTTTCATATTCTGTGCGGGACAAAGGAGGGGTTCAATCGCTCATAGATAGATTTGATTGTATCAATAAATTACCTTTCTCGAGCTTCTTTTCTTGAGAAGGACAATTGGCTGCTTTTACGGGTTATGGTTTTCTTCTCTTTCTTTTTAGATAAGTTGACAGACTAAGTTGTCAAGATCGAAGTCTTAAGGCTAAGGCACTGCGGCTGAGAAAGATCCCCCTACCAAATAAGTAAAGATAAATGGGCTTTGAAGTGTCAGTCGACTTATTCTCTTATATTCTTCGCAAATGAGTCAGTTGAATCTAAACATGGGCAATGTTGCTAGTTCGAGTCCCGCCAATCAACTAGGAGAAGGGAAAAGTCCAAATAAGAAGTAGGAGATTGGTGGAGAATGAAGTAAGTTCAATTCTAAGAGATAGTAAATCCTTTCCCTGGGCTTGGTAGGTTGTTTGCTTGGAAGTAAGAGAGCAGATGATGTGAAAAGACAAGAGTTGAGGCTTCGAATCCGATACGATAAAGAACGAGGAGGGAAGATAGGATGCTCAGGCAAAAATGTCAACTTCGACACTTGTTTAGGTCCAACAAAAGTAGTCCATTTTTCATTCATTAGTAGTATTGATCCCCCCAACCTTCACTTCCTGAGCACAATCATAGACCAATTGAATCGATAGATTGAATAAGTGGACAGAAGCATCAAAAGAACCACTCTACATCGTATAACCACTCAAGAAAAGAGAGCAATTAACTTCTTCCTCTAAGTGATTATTGGAGCTCGAAGAAAGATTAAAATAAATCAATAAAGTGACTATGCTCGCGAGTAGGTTTCCCCAATTCTCTTTCTCTTACAAGCCTTGTTCTCAACTCTTCTCCCTCTCCAAATCCAAAAGAAAAAAGAGAACTCGTGGTTTTTTGGAATGGCTTGTATCAGCTTGTTAGAACATTGAGTTTTAGAGATCAATATCGTTGATTCAAGAAGAGAGATTGTAGATCGCTGACCTTGCGACTCCTCTGCGTTAGTCCTTCCAGTGTAGGTTTGGAGAAAGAATAGAAAGGAATAGACTTACCAAGTCAAAGGAGAGCAGAATGCACTTCCAAAAAGAGTCTCAAGAAGATCTACGTTCATGGGAGAAGCTAAAAGAGGATAAAGTAGTCGAACACAAGACAGGCGTCAGCAGCTCCCTAATGATCGCATGAGCTTATTTTTAGAAACTAAATACTTGCCATATGCGAGGAATCGTTCAGGCATCGTCCAGAATCGATTAGGAGAAAGAAGCCCAATAGGAGGTGTGGTTACGTCAAGACTAGAACACAATAAAGTTCCTCGGAACGAACTTGTAAAGAACGAGATCGCTCCGACATTTACTTTAAGTCGCCTTTCTTTTCTTCTCTGCCTAGAAGCTAGTATTAGGGCCCACACTTTCCATGTCATACTTCCTTTCACTTCAAGGGACTTTTGTAAAGCTTTAGTGGATCCTATAAAAACAAGGATTTAACTCCACGACTTAAGCATCTTAGAAGATTAAAAGACCCCTTTCATGAACCTGCTTGCTGATCAGTGTAAGCATACCTTAAGATATCATTCTACTTAATTACTATTATTTAATTAAATAAAAAATGAAAGAGATGTCCGTGCTTGAAAGAAAGAGTACACAAGGGGATGTAGCTCCACTTCCTACCCAAGAAGGGACGAGGTAATACTCGTACGACCTAGAGCGCGGTGCTTTTATTCTATAGCTTAAACAAGTTAAGTGCCGGAACTGTCCGAAGAAGAGAAGGGGGCAACCTCTCGAACGAAGAAAAGTGAGCCATGTATCACAAAGTATAGGTTTTGAAATAGATCAATCAGTAAAAACAACCCAAGCCTCCCCATACATAGCACGTTCATTAGGGAAACGGCTTGCATTCCTTTGGTCTGACCCTCCTTAACTAACTAAACCGGGCCTTTCTCCTTTCGCCCTTGAACAAGAAATTCTCTTTTAATGTTGAAGACATAATAGATAGTATCCATTTCTCCATCCCTTTCCTTTCGTTAAGTCATTCCATTCCAATGGGGCCGCCAAGCCTTGCTCTTCCCTCTCTCCTCAATCTTTCTGATTCCCTCAATCAACGACATGAAGAAGAAAGGATATACGATAGAATGTCTGATTTATTGGATTTCCAGTTCGAACCCCGGGAAATGGAAAGTACATCCGCGGGCTGATCTGAAGTTGTTGACTTGTCTAATTCTAGCAGAGAAAGCTCTTCTTTGGCTTGATCCTTGCGTGACACAATAAAGAAATAGAAACTCTATGTTCAGGTCTATCTCTGACGTAGGTGTTCTCCTTGGAAAGACAAGGCAAGCAGTGCGTTACAATAACCCCAAACACAAATTACTTATTAAAAAGAAATTCCACTTATACAATGGGGAAGGAAGATGCTAAAAATAAAAGATCGGTGGTACGCGATTATCCTCGAAAGAGAATTTGTATTCTAATTAATGCATTGGGATTGGATGGAATAGATGAAATCTTTGCCCCACGAATCTCCATTAATGAGTAAGCAGTTAGCGGACGATTGATAGGGCTTGGCAGAGATATCTCCCGAAGGTCTCATTTTCATTCAAAAAAGGAGCCATTTGCTGAGTTTTGCATCAAGCTGGAGTCCACTTTTCATTTTCAACTCATAAAACTATGTAAAACCTTAGTTTGGTGTATTTTAGGGATATTGATAAATGAACTCTATTTATGATAAGGGGAACCTTCTTCCTTCTATCCTTTCCGTCGCCTCCGTCTTTACATTCGCGGACTTCTGCCTCTCTCTTAGGCTAGACGAGGTTTTTCCACGTTCTTCTGTGTCCCCCACCAATAGCAATTCTCAGCTAAGGGGCAGCTTTGGTTTGGGATGGGAGCATTTATTTAGAGAGAATTGGAGATTGGGTTTGGCTTGGTGGTCGTTTTAGACTGGACTCCGAGAGTGGGAGAGGTCTCTCTGGTCTTTCTCTTCTCTGTGATCGACTGAGTCGAGCTTCGACCGACTCCACACTTCCATGAAGGGAACTACCCAGTACCGGAAGCTCTAAGAAATGAGTTCCTTCAGCACAATTACAGAAGAGAAAGCGGTGAACGAAGACTCAGTGAATGAAGACTGTAACTGGCCTAAGCGGGGACTAACCAAGATCTAAGCGACCACTGCTCAGGAGTTCCATTAAATAGGCAAAGAAGGAGACTAGCATTCGAGGACCTGCGTGACAAAAGGGACATTTTCTCGAGTGCAATGCCTCGGCTTGGTATCTTGTGAAGAAAGCGAAATATCGTAAGGGAAGCTCTCTCGTTAACGAGCTAGTGAAAGTGTACTAGTAAAGCTCTCTTCGCTTTGTATTTCTAAGTCACAGGACTCGAACCCTTGATAGACTTGCATTTGACTGATGTCTTACCTAACAAGTAAAGTTTATCTTCTTTTTGATTTCTTTCATCCTTTGATCTTTGTCGAGATGACTTTATCGTTCTCCCTTTCGCACCATGTCTTACCTATAGGCATCGAAGGACCTGGAGGTGTCGATCGGATTCCATAAAGTCCAGTTTAGTTGGTTTTCCTCTATCTGACCAACCCAAAAAGATGCCTTGAAAGAAGAGACAGCTCCCTGAATGGCAGGCATCATAAAGGAAAAAAGCCAAATTTCCATTACGAGGAAGGAATACCGCCTAAGGCAACCAAGGGCGCTGTAAGCAGGACCTAACCTAATAGTAGAGTACTTTATTTACTAATTGGATTCGATATGCAGATAGAGATGGATAGGAATCGAGATATCTAGATGGACTAGACTACCACAACTTCTCCTACCCTTTTCTTAAAACCAACCCTGCGAAGCTAGTTGTCGTAAACCTGTTTGTCTCAAAGGAGATCCTATAGTAGCCTTTCATTTCAGAATGGTATCTATCTTTAACCCGCGATTGATCCAGTGAAGGTGGATAGATCTAGGAATCTATGATCTCCCCCTCATAATGCCTCCCTATTTGCAAAGTTTTCTTGCTGTCCTGAGCGAACCCAACTCTTTATTCTTTCCCGCTCTCTACTTTGCGGTCTCCTCTTCTCGGTATGAGAATTTGATTGCTTTCGACTAGAGGTTCTTCGCTTTCAGTCTGGGGGAAAAGCTTTTGTCTTTTTTGCCTCTCTCGCAAGTGGACTCTCGGTCACTCGCTATAAGGATTGGTCCCTTTCCATTTGTCATTTTGAAGAAAGAGAAGTTTCATCATGTTCTGCAAGCAAAGCCTTCTTTCCCCTTCTGCGTCCGGTTCGCCACCATTCATTAGTAGAGACATCTATTCTCTTGCTCTCTGATGCGCGGACAAGCACGCACGGCAGGCATCTTTCCCCGAAATAGCAAGGGCTTCCATGCGTTGAAGACATATATAGGAGCGACAGTGAATTGGCTCCCTTTTTTTCTTCTCGACGTCCCAAGCCCAAGGGATCTTCCTCGCGCACACCTTTGCTATAGCAAGCGTGTGATCTACAATCTCCCTAAGTAGGGTTTGAACCTACTGACTCCCCTTTGTGGTACCAGCGTTCTATTGATAAACCTTACCACTCGACAAAAAAGATTGTTCCTATGGTCCAATTTGTTTGAATTCTATCTATCCTATCTCACGTATAGCTGGAGTCATCCCCCGGGGAGGTTTTCCATTCCGAACTAATATCTCTTGAATAAGCAGTCCATTGTCTTTCTTCCTTCTGAGACTCCTAAACCCCCATTGCCCTAAGCCCCCTGATAAGGCTTAGATTCCAGGGCGCGTGGGTGCCTTACTTTTTGGACCCTTCTTGCTGCTAACAGCGCTTACATACCTTTTGTTACAGGAATATTCCCCGCTTTGATCTTTCCTTGACACCGCAGCGAGATTCTCCACTTGACTTGCAGAGCGAGGTCTGTTTCCTCCTTTCTAAGCCGGTGCTTCCACGGAATGTTCATTTCAGGCAATCCGAGTGAATCATTATATGTTATAGGGAATGGTGAATCTTGCTTGATTGTAGTACGTTGGAAGATACTATTTGCCTACTCCTATTCTAGAGAGTGGGACTGCATCGACTATGGAACTTCCTACCTTTTAGCAATCCATCAAAGGGCTAGGACTAGATCTCTTTTTAGGAAATTTGGATGGGCCCGGTTCGAAATAGCCCCACAGAAGAAGAAGACAAATTCCCTTGAGATCCCCCCCAAAATAACCTACCTAATAGAAGAACCAATTGCCAAAAATAGCAAAAGCGAGTTCAGTTCAGTATATTATATCCCACCCATTCAATCTCCTTGAGAAAAAGTATGGCTGGGGTCTCATGTTGGAACATCGTGAAAGGTCTTTATTCTATTTTGATTCCTATTTCTTTCTTTGAATCTGTTCAGGAAGAGATTCCAAGTATCTCTTGTTGATGGAAGAGTTTATTATTTCGATAAAATAAATAATAGATTCCAAATCCTTCCATGGAAGAACCACAAAAGGCTTATCTCAATTCTAGCAGCAGGACCAGAGTATCAATCTTTAGGGAGCTTTCTTTCAATGGAGCGTAGCCTCCCGGCTGTAAGACCTTTACAATAAAGGCATTTTCAGGAGTCATTGATCCACTTCTGCCATTAATCAATAATCAATCTGGAATAAGAAGATCCTAAATATGCGAAGTCTAATTTAGTCATTTCGTTAATAAAGAAGAAGAACTAGAAAGAGAGGAAGACAAATATGCGTCATGAAGGTGAAAGTGCCTTCTTAATGGCTTTCTCCAGACCTACGATCCTCCTACTTAGTGAGAGCTTCTATAATTTCGATTTCTAAGTGCCCTGAAATCAGATGGATTTACCCTATACATAACATAGGTCCGAAAGCTCTGTAGATGGGGCTACAAAAAAAGTGGCTTCTTATTAGTCTATGGAAGGTAGGGGTCGTTCACGAAGCTTCGGTGCGGTGCCGTAGACCGATTCCCAAAACTTTCATTCAAAGAAAGCGTTCTTTCTTGTAATCTCAGGTGGATAGCTTCAGCGACGTCAGAGTCCGGTTATCGAACTACTCTGCTCTGGATTCCGTTGGCTTTGATGAGCCAGTGTCCGTGGAAGGATTTGAACCAATGACATCCTGTTTTAGATCCCTATGTTGATTCGTCCGATACTAGAAGCTCACAACCAATTGCAGAAAAGCAATCTTTCAGATGTTCATTCGAAAGCTATTTCTTTGCTTTTTCACCTTCTCTTTTCCTCTTTCTTCATTTATGGGATTTCTATTTCGTTGCGGAAAAGCGGAACCAATAATTCCGTAGCGTAGAAAGAAGAAGTCTATCTTCTGTTCTGTTTCCTTCTTACTTATGCCTGCTCTCCCTTTCACTGGAAAAAGGTTTCCATTCATTGGATCGCCCTTTTTTTCTTGCACAGAACCAGAGCCGTTGTGATCTACTCGACTTGTAAATTCTCGGTTTTTGACTCTGCTCAATCGAGACTCGTAAACTTCAAGCCCGAATGGGATGCGCATGGGGCTTACGCTCTGGGATAAGGCGTACCTTCCTTTCGAATGGGTCCCGCTAATTGATAGAGGGTCCTTCATCCCTTATTTCATTGATGTAGTGCAGGGGGTTGGCTAATAGAATAGATGCGGGGTGTGGGAGCGTCGACAATGGCTTTCTTAGCAGGGCCTTCTCTAGTTTAGGTCAAAGTCTTCTCCTAATGTTCTTACATACAGACCTCTCTCGCGCTTCGGATGATTGATCGAACCCGGTAGTTCTTTATTTTTTTTTTGAAAGGCCAGATTCTCTTTCGGATCGATTCTAGCATCTTTCTTTCCGCTCTTTGTCTGTGCTTCTAATACCACTTTACCCAGAATGAAAAAAGTGAATGAACAACGACTCTTCTTTTGCGTCCCGATGAAAGAACTTCTTTTCTATCTTCTGTTCTGTGTAGATGAAAGCCATAATGAATCCACTTTCTTTCTATACGCATTTCCAAATTCCAGTTTTCCAGAAATCCACAGACCAATGAAAAGCCATTCTCCCCAACATAACTCGACTTCCCCTCCTACTTCTTATGTTCTATCCAGCATTGTTCTGGACCTTTCACAGGTAGAGATAGAGTTCGACTAGTTCGGTCCCGATCTCTGCCTTGCTTGTCTTTTCGAATCGATGAAGAGGGAAATCTCTTGTGTCCTTTATTGGATCTATCTACGCCGCATGAACCTTGTTACGGGGGATAGTACGCCAAGTATTCTATCTTCATTGTTGGGAGGGGCACTGAGCCATCCTCTAGCTTGCTTGCTTTAGACGTAGAGCCCCGGATCTTGCACGTTGGACTTCATTATTTCGTTTTTCCCCTCTCGAGGGAGCCCTTTACTAGTGTCTCTTGGAGAACGAAAATATTGCAAAGACTGTCTCAAGGGATCAAGTAAGCCTTTTCATGAGCGCTACAAGTTGGGACTGAATATCCAACCTTATTCTGTTTTTTCGAAAGCCTACCTTCCCGGATCTCTTTTTCCTTGGTTTCCTAGATGACTTATTTATGGATCATTGTATTTCGCTCAAATCCAATATCGAGACTCGATCTCCTGCTTTTTAAACGATCGATAAAAGACTTGACACGGATCTTTCCATGACATGATAAGTTGGAATTTGCCGTTCTTATCCTTTTCTTTTTGACTCCTTCCTCGATAGACCCTCAAGATTGCTTGTTTAAGCATTCTACTCACTTCCTTTTTGGATTAGTCAAAAGGACAAATGTGTCTAAACCGGTCCAATTGGTTTTATTTGAAAATCCAATCTTATATACGTATATCCTTGATCGAACGATATGGACAATCTGATAAGAAAACGAGTCCGTTCACTTATTTTGGGGAGTTAGATTGTAGCTAAGAATCGCTCTGCTACTGATGAATCCTTTTAGGCTTACAGATTCCTTTAGGAGAAAGGGAGTCCCGAACGGTTTCTCTTTCGGACCTACGCGTTAGTTACTTTGGAACGACTTCCTAGTGACCTGAGCCATCTCCTTGGAACCCCTTCGTGGCCAATTCCCATAGTAGTGAAAATCCGAATAGGAATTCCCCATCCTATATCCTATTTAGTTAGCAGCGTACTAGCCCTTCTGCCTGCCTTTTATGCCGTCTATTATAGCAGACATGTGTCTCCAACTCAAGAGGAGGGTTCTTTGTGACCTTACTTATGCTACGAGTTGCCACCAGCCTTAGTCAGGGTCTGATAGCTAATGCACTGCTCATTCAATGACTCATTTTTTTGAATAAAAAGAAAATAGGGTCTATTTGGTGAAACAGAAGAAAGAAATACAACATTCTTGCTTAGAAGCTCTATTTTAGGTCTCTTGTAACTGATCTGTCAGGGAACCTTCTCCCGTGCTTTTTTTGCTGGTGGATATGAGAATTGGAACTGGTCGAATGGCGAGTGATCTTGGCAGGCTCAGCTACCTAAACCTAAGAAGCAAGAGCCATAGAAAAGTCCATAGAAAAAGTGATGGATTATGTACGAATTTATTTCGTGTGACAGATTCCACCCATTCGGAATTAACTAACTAATGAGAGAGTCCAACCTTCGGACATAGGGTTTCGTTGCTTGTCCGAGTGTGCAGTAGGTGAATGCTTTGTGAATACCCCTAAAAAAAAGTTGTGGAACCCCCGGAGAGCATCTTTCCGAACCTTCCAGCGCAGTCTCATCTCTCGACTTTCGTAGAAATCTCTCTATCTCCCCTTGCCTGTGATGTGTTGAGTGAAGCCATGGTTTTGTTGTTCCTGGGACAGGCTTCCTCTCAAGCTGCTATTCATGAAGGGACCTTTTCTCTCTTTTCATTTCTTATAACTTACGAAGGATGAGCTCTCTTCAGGATCCTTTTCTCCACCTATCATTTATGCGAAATCTGAGAAAGCTGTCTCATCTCAGAGAAACTATTCTCTCTCTTTCTAAAGTCAGTAGTTGACTTTTCGATTCCTGACGAAGGAAATTCTAGCCATCCAAGTGCCACGAGACCATGGGGCTAGACCAATTTATGGACTTCTACCTAGGTCTTGAATGTTTTTCAAGTATCCTTTTTCGTTTTAGGGAGCTTCATCCAAAGGTGGCTACTCTGGCATATAGAAAACTAGTATTGAAGTTAAGGATCAGCTTCATTTCATCGAATAGACCCTACCACTCCCATCGCTCAAGGATATCTTTTGGATGCCTATACTTATTCAATGCCCATAGCCCTTGTACGGACAGGAAGCCGCGCTTAGCCTTTCGCTCGTGCAATAGTTCCTTTGGTTGTATGCTGCCTAGTTTCTAGAAGGGTGTACTTCAAAGAAGTGTTACTTTTCTCTTGTCGCCCTTGGCTTTTCTTTGTCAGGGTTAGGGGATAGGATTCAGAACTATGGTTTTTGGTCTTTGTCGCCATCTACTTCTTTCGGCTACTAAAAAGTGGATGCTCCGAAGTCAGGCCAGGGCTTTGTTAGTTGAATGGGACTAAATAAAGAGGCCAAAAGTTCCTAATCGACTTAAAACTAGATGTATAATGTCTTTACATACACAATAGTTTGGTCAAGTTTCTTTCTTTTTCTTACTATTCGTTTTCGTGGACTATTTTTATTATATATTCCATTCGATATGTGCCCGATGCCCAATTGCAGAAGCCGATGAACAGGTTTTTTTTGGTCTCTCTTGCTAACTCCTTTAGCCCACGGTGGATGCGCTCTCAATCTCTTTGTTTGCAGGAAATCTTTCTATTTTAGCCATTTCATCTCTTCTTTGCTCTTTGGTTTCCGGGAATGGAAGAATGCTTTGGTAGCGAGACATGTTTCTCTTTTATGTGAAGCGATCTGATAATTACCCAAAACAAGCTATAAGGATGGTCGAGAAGGCACTCCCTTTTAATCCCTCAGTTGAGCTAGGCTCGAACCCTCTGTCTGCACTTGACGCGTATTTCATATTCCAACAACATTAGCATTCTAAAAAGACCTCTTGTTTTTTGTCTTTCCATTCGATTACATTTTTCATCTTTCATAAATATCGTAAATGAAGCAAGTCCCTAAATCCCAGGCGAAACTCTGGCCAATCTAAGGCTAAGCTAGTCAATTGATTGCCAAAGAATCGACTTCCCTTCTTCGTATAGTCTCCCTTTTCTTTTCTGCGCTTCCCCCTCTCATGGATAGGAGAATTTCTTCTTCTCTGGTCTTGGCTGTCCCGAGGCTGAGCCCTGGTGCATCAGCCTATTTTTCCGCGGATTGGATGAACTCCGTCATTCCTTCTGCGCCTGATGGATGTCGATGCGGGCTTGAGCAAGGGAAAAGAGCTTCTAGAATAGATGCGGCTGCCAGGATACAGGATATAGGTAAGGTCTTCAGAATGCTTATAGCTGTAGAAAGAATGTCAGATAGGATGGGATCTTGTATGCATGTTCTCCTCCGGCGGAGTGTTTGGTTGGTACTCTTAGTCAGCCGGCCCTAAATATACATTGGTAGAATAGGCATCTATTCTATTCTCTGAGATGAGGACTTTCCACACTTCGGGGATTCCCTATTCAGTCTTATTTTGCTCTAGATAGAGGAGAAGCATGGATCAGAGGGGATTCAAAAAGCAGATCTTTTTTCTTTCTATCTAGAAACTGGAATCTATCTCAGGCTTGCTTTTTGGAGCAGGTCTTTCTGGATATTCTAGCATAGCCCTTTTACACGACATATCAATTCCCTATTTCTTGACTAATCTAAATCGTGCCTTGCTTAAAGAATCGCTTTCGAAGCTTGTACTGCTAGGTTCAAATCCGTCTTAGGCAGGGTAGGAGAAGGAGGAATGTAGTAGACTAGTCCTTTCCTAATGTGAGAAATGCCTAGCTTAAAGGTAAAGAAATTCCAACCAAAGAAGGAAAAAGGCGAGAAAAGAACAACAAAGATAGATCCAGAATGGTTCTAATCAAACATCTCTGTTTTTACAGTTATTTATAATGAGAAAGAGAGGTAGTTTTGACTCTTTTTCGGGTCGTAGGGGCAAATCCGTTCAAGCATAGTAAGGAAGGTTTTCTCTCTTGTTGTACTTCATCTATGACCCTTAAATCCCTTTCTGTCGCCTAAAAACGACTTTCGAAACAGGACTCTTTCATTCCCCATCCCATGCTTGCTGCTGAAATTTCTATGTAATGATTTTCAGTCTTTTTTCATTCCAATACCGGGGGGCTTGCATTTTCATCTGGTATTGGAATCGACTCCTCTTTCTATAGATTCTCTAGAATAATGTTTATTTATGGCGGATGTGCCTTCTTTTTTTTCTATTGTCTGCTAATTGCTTAGTCGTTCCAACATATAATCCACTCGAGGAGAACGGGGCGGGCCCATATTCCAAAGAGTAGGCATGACTGGTCAAAGCCTTTCTTTTCCATTCGCTAGCTTGAACTAGGCCTTTCTGAGCCGGGATCCCATAGTAAGGTTTAAATAAGACACCGGTCTGTAAATGAAATAGAATTTGTCGAAGTGGGGATAATTTGGGGTAGTTCTCTGCGCGTATACTTTATTTCTTAATCAAGGGGCTGGGCCTCGTGCCAGGGAATTTTGCAGTGAATTCTCTGTTCTTGCCTATTTTCTTTTCTTCGGGCGGCTTTTGTTTTGGTAGGCTTCTGGAGCCTAGGTGCAGATCCTAAATAATGCTTTTCGGGGTAGGGAATAGGACTAATCACATAAAGAAGGAAGAATTAGCAGAAAGCAAGTATCCATAGGGGAGGGCAATATCATAAGCTCGTGAAATGAGAATGGGCCGGAAGGCCTGGGGAGAACTGGCCGGTTATGAGGTTGTGGTCTAAAAGAAGTCGAAAGGTAGTGAGAGATATGAAATGCCTAAAGGCCTTGACTACCCCATTAAGACTCGGGAAAGACTCGACCATCGAGCATCCGGAGAAGCCCGGTCAGTAAGGAATGAGGGAGGAAGAGACTGAATTCTTTCTCTTTGCCCTGACCCCGGGCTGAAGTTGGGATTCCATCATACGTTCTCTTCTCTATATGAAATTCGTGGAGGCAGGTTTTTCTTGGTCTATTTACTTCTGATTCTAAGTTCTCTTCTTCCCCCAGGATCGATTATTCCAATATATCCCTTCGCTGCTTACACAAGGGCATAGCAACAATTAGTCTAAATATTCTTAGTGCCGATAGGCCCTTTAAAGGCCCAAGAATGAACAGGGATGTTTTTGAAAGGAAAAATGGCAAGCAGGTCGAAGGGAGAGGGTGGGAAAGGAGGGCTTGCTAAAAGAACCAACTCTTTTAGGCCTAGTTAAGTAGCACAGACTTGAGGCTTCTCCCGTCCTCCTGATCAAAGAAAGAAGGAAGAACTCTTTAATTAAGGGCTTAGTCCTGATTCCTTAGAAGAAAGAAATGAAAGAAGAAAGAGTGTGTCTACCTAAACACCGATGTATGAAATAAGAAAAGAAAGGTCTGAAAGGCCCCGAGGAGCCGGTTATGAAATCTGGCCTTGAGTATGAGATAGAAGGTTGACAAGCCAAGTCATTTACCGAAGTATAAGGGTCGTCCGAAATTGCTTTTTCATAAATCTAATAGCAGGGTTTTTCTACTTAATTAGCCAGCTATACCTTGGTCTCTTCAATACTTGTGTACTTTCGTCTTTTTCAAAGCACTTGGCGGAAGTGAATACTAGGACTTGGTTCCCCTAGTATGTAGAGGGGGAGGAATGTGCAAAAGCTGTTTGGAAGGGAGAGATAAGACTCATTATTTTCACTTTCTGAGAGATTGGCTGCCAGGCAGCGTCTTCCCGATCAATGAATGAATAATAAGTGAGCATTTAGCTTTAGTACCTAGAAGTTTATGAATCGGATCCTCGAGGCAGGCCTTTTAGGGAAACGGGGTCCGTAAGAGGTATGTAAGCTATGGGTCCCACCATAAAACCGGCAGTAGTACAAACGAAAAGTCAACTGGAAGAAGAATTCGAAAACAAGGAAGAAGGGAAAGGGGGAGAGATGTCCCAAACACGAGAGAAGGTCGCAAGACTCGTAGTACACGAGTGTTCTTTTCGAGGATAAGTCAGACTATCAAAAGCAAAAGAGACCCTTTTTGGATTGGTATGGGGGGGAAGAGGTTTAAAGAATCGAATAAATGAAGTACGGGGGCATCGATAGGCGTATATAAAAGAGCTTAGATATTTGATGTAGGGGGTTCTTTCAGGGTTACTAAGTCAAGATTCTCTTATACCTTGTCCTTATAAACAACAAGGTTAGACTAATGGGATTAAGGCTTCTTCCAGGAGTCACCGGCGTCCTTCTTCTATCTATACTAGTAGTTTCCTTTATTAGCCTTTCACATCAATGAAAATTTAGAGTCCTGTGTAAACTAGATAAACGGGGGCTTACGGGTAATATAGGATAGATTTCGCAAAAATAGATTGTAGTCTTGCGCCAGCAGTAGATCAATATTAATGAAGGCATTAGGGGACCTTGGGCCTCGCATACGTTTCACTTAGTTGAGATAGATGAGATAGAAATAGAAGTGTAGTTGCGTTAGATATCTAAAATGAGAAAGGAATCCCTTCGCAATGACTGAGACGTGAGAATAAAGATATGCTTTTTCCTCGCTCATATTTTATAGAAATTATAAGTTCATTATTAATTCTTTTATTAATATGAAATAGTAAGAAATAATGAAAAACCACCTATTCGAACTTTTATTGAACATATCCTACCTCTCCTTTCGGGTTTTCCTTTCTTATTTTTTATTCGAGCATTCAATTACGCGTCGCTCTTCTTTCAATTAGTCTCTGGTCCTAAAAGAATTCTTTTGTGAGAGCTCTTTCATCGAAAAAGAAAAACTGCATAACTAGACTAGGAGTCCTCCATTCAGTTAAATAATGGAACTTCTTTTCTGAATGGGCGTTAGGGGCAAGGCAAGCAAACCTTACTAAACCTTTGTGCCTCTTGTCTTGGACGGAGATAGGATATGGGGTTCAAGATTTCCTTAGACTATTACTATTTTATAGAATGGAGATAAGAACCTATAGCTTAGAGCTAAAAAATCAAAAAAGAATAGCTAATTCTATTCTCGACGATTCTGTTTTTTGACTATCTTGAGCAATCTCAACACGAAGAGTTGAATCCGGCCGAAGAATAGAAAGGCATTCTTACTAATACATGTCTTTCTAACAATTGGATGCATTTACTTCTATTTTGAATGAAAACGGACGAGTCGAGCTAAGATAGTGTAATGGACAGCTGTGAAACCTTCAAGGTAAGTAGAATGTTCCAGAAAAGAAAGCAATTCAACACATGCCTCAATTTTTGGTTATTTCTTAGCTTTTTGATCCGCTACGGAAACCATTGCAGTGAACTTTTCTTCTCTCTTACTTCAAACATTTTGATAAATAGAATGAACCCCATCTTTTGACTCGCAACTTCCGATCGAATTGTACACATTTCTGGAAGCTTCCATTTCCCTTTCCAGTAGTCGAAAGGGAGGGAAGAAGAGAGGAAACATCCTTCTCTTTTCTTCGTTTTGGTCTCTCAAAGTTGGACTCCGTGAAAGAGTTTTTCTTTTTGACTAAAAGAACATGGGGATGAGTTCACTTTCGTAAGATACGACTTCTAGCCCTCCTTTATCTGTTTTCTTTTCCGATCGGTCGAATGGAAATACAGAATTATGTTCTTCAAAATCCACTTTTACTGGAAAAGTCTAGTAGGTCGGTGCCAGCCACATCGTAGCCTAGGACAATAAATAAAGATCTGATCGAGAAGACCAGAAGTTGAGAGCACATGCTAGGAAAATACAGAATGTATAATTTGGCTAGTACATAAAAGAAAGAAAAGGAGCATTGAGATTTCTAATTCGTGCCCACTTTTCTTGCTTAGCATCAATATCAGAAATCAGTCGAGAAAGACTTGCTTACTGAGAGGGGCATTTTTCCTTTTTATCGGTCCATTGAGTTGTGTAAAGCATGAGCAAGAAATTGGTTATATAGACTGTAAGTTGTGAGTAAGAGAGACTACTAAATAGAAGGAGCATAAAGAAGAGTTCTAATAGAGAGGCGCCTGGCTTTGATCCGTCTGGTCGAACTGGTAGATCCATTTTTCTATTTTCTAGTAGAATATAAATGATCGAGCTACTTTCGAAAAAAGGTCACTTTTTTTGGACTGAGAATCTTTGGAGCGCCTTGACTTTTCAAAGTTTTCCTTCTTCTCCCAGGCTAGAACAACTAGATCAGAGTTACGGGAACAGAGGAGGGCTTACTCCGCTAGCTTACCTGACTAACCAGTCACCTACCACATAATGAGTAGATCTTAAGCCAAGTCACTTTATTGGGAATCTATTCCTTTCTATCCCTGTCCCTAACGTTGCCATGTCTAGAAGGTCTCCGCCTTGTTGTGAAAGCTTACCCCTGTCTTTGAGAATTCTTCCTTGTCAGTCATACCCCAACTATTATATAATAGTTGCAGAAAAGCTTTTTTTATAAAATCTAGAATGGTGAGAAATTCCTTTTTATCTTATTATTTTGTTTTGAGAAAAGCAACTTGAAGTCGAATGTTCCTATCGCGCGAGTCACTTTTTCGATAAACGAAAAAAAGAAGCTATTCTGAAAGATAAGGCAAGGAAAGGCAGCCTGATTCCTGGAGTTCTAGATATTGGTATAGAGTCTAAGCACCTTGCATACTTGAATCGGTCATTGACAATTAAAGATCTCAGGTTCAATTATAGTACGTGATCATATAAATCAAAGTTCGCCAGGCATGAGATTGGATATCTATTTTTTTAATGGAGCTGCTAGAAATGTCTTTGACAACTGAGTCGTCACTGAACTGACTTCGACTTCGTTTCCGAAAGATTCTATAGAAGTCCCTTCGTTGGTTAATGCAATTGAACTCTACGTTAAATAGTTCGACTGAAAAGATAGGTTCAAAGCATTGATAGACGATGTGCTTGCTAGAAAGTTTAGAATAACTTTAATTCACTAGTCCAGTAGGAGCGGGAGCATCCACTATGGTCTACCAGTATTAGTTCGCGGTAAAGAGCCCCTGTGGGAAGGGCTAGTTTCAACGTTGATCAGCAAGAAGACAGGGGTGTCCCCATAGTACTCCACCGTAAGCTTAAGACAGAGGCTAATATGATGAATCTGTGCTTGGTAGGTAAAAAGCTACTGAAAAAAGGAAAGTACATGTAGAACGCTTTAGAATCGTAGTAAACACCTTAACCAGAAATGTCATAAAATTGTGAAATTGTTGTATACTTTTCTTTTTGGTTGCTGGAATAAAGATTGCTAATGCATGCTGCAATGTGCTCAACCAACCGAAGCCCACTTTCATAGACGCCTCACTGCTTGTTGATGTTCATCCGATTCAGACAAGAAGAAAAATCCTATCGTTGTGAAGTAACTTCTTGAATCGAAATAAATAAAGTCTAACCTATGTGAAAAGCTACTTTTTAAAGTATTTATAGGTTTTTGCCAGGGGCTAAGGCTCTCCATCCGTCCTTTTTCCATTCTTGCTCACTTTGCACAAGTTATGGAGTAGTTCTAGGTACACGGATCGTCCAAGACTCCTCTCCTCAATTATTAGAACCTTCTCATTGGAAAATGCTATCAGGCCCTCTTCCGATATCAATAATGTCTCTATTTCATGCTTAGATTTCCGGCTATAAGCGAAACACGAAAATTCCTCTTTTATTCAGCTAAAATAAAAGAATATTTTGGTTCCAAATTGGTCTAAATCATTTTGAATTCGAAGAATCTGCAGGAATCAATGCTAGATCACATCAGGCAGAAACTTTCTTTATAGGTATGGGTGCCTCGCCCTGGAGCTACTTCTTTTTGCCTTCCCACAGGCTACCGTAACTCAAGTTCTAGTCGAATACTAGAATCCAATTCTAAATGAGAGAACAAGGCTCAAAGGCCCTTATATTGTTAAGTCCCATAGAAGCCGGTGCAGGTTATCTGATAGCTTAGGACTCTATTTGTGGTTTCATTAATGGATTAGTACCCCATCATGATTAAGAACCAAAGAAAGATAGCACTCCCGACTTTCCGCTCATATAAGATTCAATGAAAGCTCTGCGCTTGAGGAATTCTAAGCTAATTGCTTTAGCGTTAGTGAAATACTGGTGGTCAGCCGCATCCCTTTTTGAAACATACTATATGAATGGCCCTATTGTCCACAATAGATTGCATCTCAAGCGGGAAGGATCATCCCTATGGAAAGAGAAAAGAAGAGCTACGTGGTCACGCACAAGCAGTTAGGGCAAATAGAAATAGAGAGCAGTGAGTTCTTCTCCTCTACACTAAATGAAAATATTCGCGAGTAATACAACTCTATTTGTGGGCTGGCAACGAGATGGACTTGAAAAGGGGTAGTTCCATTCTAGCATAGATTACCTGTGAAGGGATTCTCTCTTTGAATGAAGTAGTCAGTGTCTAACTGAACTGTTACAAATCTTTCCTTAGGAAATGGGGTTAGTAAGACTACTAAGGGGAAGCCTAAGATTTTCCTTCCCTTAGTGTGGAGGTCAGCCATCTATCTTTTAGGGCCATAGGGCACAGTGTTTATTGTATAGACAACGAAAAGCCAACCACTTATGTTTCCACTCTCGTACTATAACCAGCTTATCGAACTGGTACCTAAAAGATGGAAACTTCTAAAGGCTGTCAAGAAGGACCTTACTACGGAACATGAACTGGAGGGACTAATAGCCGCCCTCAACAATCGGAGCTTCCGATTCTCGCTATTTTTTGAATTGCCCTTGATTTTTTCAAGCCGGAAAGCATTGGTTGCGACTTCTAATGAATGAAAGATGACAGCCCTACCAAGCTAGAAAGCTAAACAAAATCAAGGCAATTGTCGAGAAATCTCTTTACCGGGACTCTCGATCATTGAGTGATAAGTGCCTAAAAAAACCCGTTATACCTTATTGGCGGTGTAACATCGGAATCGAAACCATCGTTAATAAAACTTAGTCATTAAACGCGAGCTACCGCCTAGCCGTGTCACATTGTTCATTTCGCATCTTTGGGATCTGAGAGACAGGCGTGGAGTCCTCTATCTAATAGAGGAGCCGGTCGGAATGGCGTAATAGAAATCTCCATTGACAGTCGAAGGTCTCAAATGGAATAAGTCCGTCCCTTGGTGGGTTACTGGGGAAGCGAGGCAGTTTTTGCCGCTTTCAAAGAATGGGAAATGCCATCGGATTCTCCAAGTTTCGC